>AWOL01S0023702.1:87238-125494 GCA_000715115.1 Nicotiana otophora
ATGAAATTCAGAAGAAAGATGCAAAGCAAAGGGAGAGGGGAGATAAAGGGAAGGGAGACAATATTAGTACCGCCACAACAATCATAAGAAAAATAAGAACACCGTGAAATCCAGAGGAAGGATGCAAAGCAAAAGCGATAGCTAGTAAATAGGACATACACTAAAAAGCGAAATAGTAAGTCACAATATTGGCACTAGCTATCTTAGACAAAACCCCTAAATGGATAGTCCCACAATAGTACGAAGTAAGGCACGACTCAACTACCTCCTAACCTACAACCCTAATACTCGACCTCCACATCTTCCTATCAAGTGTCATGTCCTCACACACACACACTAGTTTCTTAAATCAAGACTTACACAGGCCTTTCAGCTAAAAAGTCTCCACACACACACACAGTGAGTCTATAGTTCATAGCTTCTGTTTATGAGTATTTCATGAACAAGGGCTGTTGGTTTAGTAGCTACAGAAAATCAGTAGCACAAACAGTTTTTCTGCAAAATCCTTGGTTTTCACCTAAAAAGTTCCCAGCTTTCTTCTTCTTAGAGGATAAATTAGTAACCAATTACTGATTTCATCATGCAAAATATTTTTCATCATATACCGGACACTCTTTTAACAATAACAATAAAATACAAGCAATTAAGAGTAAAATTGAGTCTCAGATCTGAAAATAAGACAAGAAAATGCAATTTGATTCTCGCAAAAATAAGAGAAGAAATATCATCACTCACAGGTTACAGCCTCAGAACACACACTCGAGCTCAGAGCTTGTGTGTCTGCTTATTGTTCGTCTCGAAATCAGTCTTGTAAAGCAGCAACGTTTTTACTTTTGCCCTCTGTTGAGTGCTTATTTACTGCTTGCTATTGGGATAAGTTTAGCCTCGTACATGTCGAAATGGAAGGGTATTTTAGTCTAAATAAGTAGGAGAACATGAGATAATCAAATCGTAAGTTTGGTTCAGTGGAATCTTTTTTATCTCATATTGTGTAATTCATTTTGAGTGTTATTTTAGTTAGGCAAAATAGCCCGGGCCACTTAAATTTGCACCCGTTTTTCAATCCGGTAAATAAAGATACGTGTATCTATTTGAACACCTCGACTCATATATTTACATAATTTTAAACGTCTTTGATCATTGATCATGCTTATGTGGCAACAATGTAACTAACGTGGCAAAAATGGGTGCTAATCACGCCACTGAAGCATGTGTATACAATGAATATAAAAGAAAAAATTACTAAAATTATAAATAATAAATAAATAAAGAAAAGGCAAAAAATAAAAAGAAGAAAAAAACTCTTTTCCAGATACTTTGGGGCCTCCCCCATCCCTTTCTCTCCCCGGCTCTCTTTATTCCAACGCCATCCCCACCCCCATTTCTTCATCTTCTCCAATTCCTCTTCTCCGAATTATTCCTCTCCCCCCTTCCTCTTCCTGGAAAATCACCTTCAAAATCATCATCATCATCACTTTTATCATTGTCACCTCAAACATCACTCTCAACCATCAGTATCTAGAGCACACTTTTGCTATAAGATACAAATAGATCGCCGGAACAGATGAGCGAAATAAGGATGCTAGCAAATTCGAAATTGAGGAAAGAAATATAAGGGGTTGGTCGGAATAGCCATCCAATTGATTTTTTCTTTTTCTTTTTTGATGGATAGAGATGGTTTAAAATTTGCTAAAGCCCACAAACTACTCCGGCGAGCTTGTTGGTGCCGACAAAACTTCATACATGGGCTAATACAGTTTCAAAGGGATTTGGGATTAATCTCTGAAGGAAATATAACCAAAAAAAAAATTAAGTTTTTGCTAAATGAGAAGGAAGCAAAGAGTTGGCAACACTTTGTAGAAGTTTTTTTCTTTTTTGATGGGTAGAGATGATTTAAAATTTGCTCAAGCCCACAAACTACTCCGGCAAGCTTGTTGGTGCCGACAAAACTTCATACATGGGCTAATACAATTTCAAGGGATTTGGGATTAATCTCTGAAGGGAATATAACCAAAAATAAATTAAGTTTTTGCTAAATGAGTAGGAACCAAAGAGTTGGCAACACTTTGTAGAAATTTTTGACGAGATACTAACCGGAATAGTGACATCGACGATGATAAAATTGAAGAAAAATGGTGGGAGTTGATGGGAATACTCATGCAAGACCTTCGGTCAATCCTATTAATGAATTTTCACTTTTTTTTTAATTGATTTGGGGAGGGGGAGGGGGGTAAATGGAGGAAGCATGTGTTCACGGTAGAAGGTATTGGTGGCCACCCGAAGAAAAAGAAACATAAATTTTTTTCCCAATTTTTTTGATAAAATGGTCAAATAAAGATTGAGACCCACAAATTATACGTGTCAAACAATAATAGGTGAACAATGTGATGTGTCAATTATGTCAAAACGATTGAGGCATACACTCAATTTGAGGTACTTATTTTTTGTACTTTTATCATCTTTAGGTGTTCAAATGGGAAACGCGTAAGCTCATTTACCGGGTTGAATAATTGGTGCAACGTTAAGTGGCCCTAAGGCTATTTTGCCTTTTAGTTATACAATATCTTCGATCCACTTTAATATACTTTTTAATTATTTTCACACATATTAAAGAACACATCATTGACAATAATTAACAATAAAGATTGACCATACTAACTTTCATGATCTCTTTAATTTATTCATTGAAAATATAATAAATATTCCGAGAGTCTTTACTCCAATAACAACTTTGAAAAAATATCTGAAAAATCAAATATTGTGAACCATTAAAAAAAAGGCCATAAAATCAATTGAAGTGGACCGGAAGGAGTACGGTCTTTTCTATAGAAATATGTGAAAAATAACACATAAGCTATGTATATAATAGTATTGTAATATTTTCTATGTGTTATAAATAGAATTATATTTAAGATAAATGTCTATATTTTAGAGAGATTTTAGGGTTTGTTACGTGGTAGCTAAGTCACTTTTTTCCTACAAATAGAGGGGTTATATTCCATTGTAAATCATCATATATCAATAAAAATTATCTCTCCCTTCTTTTATCTGCAATATTCTTCTTTTTCTTTTATTGTTTTATAACACATAATCAGTACGAGACTCAAACCAATTGAGTAGAGGGCAGCTGTTTAATTTGTAGATATACTATTAATTAGTTGTCTAGCGTTTGAAAAAGTAAACCCCCGTGGAGAGAAGATATAGGAATTTGCGTGAGACTCTTGGGCGAATACATTGATATTCCTATACTAGAAATCTGCTTTGGTCATCAGACTTTGGAATACGTGCATGGTGCTCAACATGTACATAATATTTAGCACAATGATTGTCAATCGTTTCATGAACTTCCTTCAGGAATTAATTCTGGACTTAAGGTAAGTATTTTTACTTATTTTTCTCTTTTAAATTCTTGAAATCCTATCATTTGATTTTAAATCAAGCAAAGACAATAGATTTTGCTTATAACTCTAGTAGAGTTTGGAAAAAATTATAATCATCCGAAGTGGTAAAATTTTTATGTCTTACCATGATCAAATTCATGTATGATTGGGGGCACAAGAAGTAAAAATTCGTCCCATTGAATTTGCTTCATTCTTATTCACTTAAAAGAATGTGATAGCAGTATGAGATAAGTCTGAAAAATACAAAATTATTTCCATAAAGGTATCAATGTGTGGACGTGGCAATAGACGAAATTATAATCGTCATCATTGTGGTAATGAGAACAATAAGGGTTCTCAAAATAATCCTTCACTCAGTAAAAGTAATATTTGTCATTGATTTGACATGAGATTTTGTAAAGCACATATACAAATGATTATGGTCCATTCATTATATGAATGTGACAACATGTGATTTGTGAATACATATTCATTTTTGGAAGAATATGAACGTGCTAGTGGTAGTGAATATACCACACTCACCTCTAGAAGGAAGTTTGAGATGAAATAAGAAAATAATTTTATTATTATGGCATTAATGGTCATTGATCACGTACCTATTGTGATTATCCCAGATCACTTACCTATTATGGCAATGTGATTATTGCAGGCAATAAGTAATGGAGGCAACATATCTTGCCTAAAATGATTTTGACCATGACCATAATGGTATAACTATCTCCTTGAAAGAGATATTCACCATATGAATATTGATTAATATGTGGTAGTACAAAAGTAATTGAGAGCTCTCTGATAAGTAGGGATTTTTACCATTTATTTGTACTCTTTTACTTTCGTTTTAGCTCAAAAATGCTTAAAGGTATTCCCGAGAACCAATGAAATGTGCTTTATTGCAGGATTATTGGGAAATGAGCCAAAGAGATGAAAATCAACTCAAGAGAGGAGTAAAGTTGGACAAGGACCAAAACAAAGCAAAAAAGAGCAAAGTGCGGACCGCACAATACTGTGTGCGGCCGCAGACTATGAAGAACCACTAACAAATTACCTTCGCAAAGTGCAGACCGCACAATTATTGTGCGGCCGCAAAAGACGAGGTTCAGAGAGATGGTGTTTTGGGTCCATGAAGAAGTGCGGACCGCACTATTATTCTGCGGCCGCACTCCGAAGAAATCTCTGATGTCCAGCTCAAGTCCAAGAGTGCGGCCGCACTAAAAAATGTGCGGTCCGCAAAATCTGAAGAAGTAGGGCCGCAAAAGTCCATCTTGTCAAGCCAGCTTCAAAGTGCGAACCGCATACAAAATTGTGCGGCCACACAACCTCCGCATTGGGCAATTTTGTCCGATAATTTCAGTTGGGTATAAATAGATCTTTTTGTCAAATTTAGGTCAAGTTTGAACACCTGAAAGTAGATAGCCGTTTTTTCCTTATTGTTTTGGGTAACTTTGTAATAGTTTATCATTTTAACATTAGATTTTCTTCCTTTAACTATCTATTCTGAGCTTAATCTTAGTTTCTTCAATTTTGCCTATGAGTAGCTAAATTCTTAGCTAAGGTTGTGACCCAACCCTAGTGTGGGTGCCTAATGGGTGTTAAATTTGGAGCTTGTTTGTGATTAGGTGTATGATATTTAGCCTATCTCTTGCTTGAATTTAAGAATTAATGGTTGCAAACATTGATTCGAGTCTAATTTACCTAGTCTATACTTGAGAAAAAGAGACTAACTCTAGGAAAACTTGGCTAACAAGGAATTGAGGTGAACTCAAAAAATTGATAGCCCCAATTAAAGGGTCAAATCTAGAGATAGTAAGACCTCACTTGAGCATCTATCATTAGTTTTGTGAATTACCCATTTGGACTTGAGAAATTCAAATTGGGCAAAATCACTTAAACTACCGAGAGGTATAGAGTGGGTAATCGCGTGTGATTGCTATATTACACCCCGATCAATCAAGCCTTCCCTAAAGCCCATAATCCGTTAGGTAACCACTTAGGTGGAAGTCATGACCCTAGATCTTTTATCAACTTGAAAAACAATAATACCAAAAAAATCATTCCTTAACTTTTCATTTACAAACAATAGTATACTTTTTAGAAGTAGGAAGAAACAACCAATTATTTGGAAGTGCAATTTGGGCACATCATACATCTAGTCTAGATATATACCTAATCCAATATAAGCTCTCTGTGGAAATGACTCGATTCACTTGGGTAATTATAATTGTATCGACCGCTTCACAACCCCAATCAATGGTGTGAATTTGGGCGACATCAATTTTTGGCGTCGTCGTCGGGGAGCTAAAAATGGATTTAGCTATATATTTGGTTTTGTGTATGACTTGTCTTCTTTTCCTTCCGGGTTACTAACTTTTTTGTGAATTGATTATAGGTACAAAATAGCTCTCAACAATGATCCTCTTGAAATTTTCCTTTGGGGGATGAAGTGGACGATGACTAAAGTGATGTGGTTACTCTTGAACCTCAAATAAATAGACGAGGCCGACCACCTCATGATAATATTCTTGTCCCTCCCCCACCTCCACCAAGAGCGCTCCACACCGGGTGTTGCCGAACGAAGGATATGCAAGTGCAATAGTCCCGCCCCGCATTAGGGCAGACAACTTCCAAATCACTAATGTCATGCTTACATTGCTAGAGCAACGGGGATTCTTCACCGGGGCTCCGAGTCAAAATGCATACAAGCACCTAAAAGGGTTTGTGGATACTTGTTGGGGGAGTAAACAGACCAACGTCTCCGAGGATGCTTTAAGGTTGAGGCTATTTCCCTTTTCTCTACGTCGAAAGGCCTTGGATTTGTTAGAAATATTGCCAAACCATTTCATCCATACATGGGATGAATTGGCGGAAAAATTCAATGCTAAGTTCTTTTCTCCCGGGCATATGGCTACTCTTCGGGATGAGATTCTAGCTTTCAAGCAAGAACCCAATGAGCCTTTGCACGAGATTTGGGAGAGGTACCGTAACATGGTAAAAGAGTGCCTGAATAATGATATGACTGAGACTATGATTCAACAAACCTTCTAGCGAGGGGTCAACACTACCAATCAATGCGTGGTCAACCAACTTCCCGATGGGAATTTCATGACAACACCATATGCTGAAGCTTGTAAAATCTTGGATGAAATAGCGGATACTTCATCAGTATGGCAAAGTAGAGCTAATGTTCCTCAAGGTAATCCAAATGTGATTCACCTACACAAGGAATTGCATGATCATGAGCAAGAAATTGCCGAGTTGACAAACACAATGAATCAATTAGCTAAAGCTCAACTTCAACAAGTTCAAGGTCCTAAGCAAGTGAATGCAATGGAAGGTGTGAGTATGATGGTGAACAAAAGAAGGCAAAAGGGTTAACAAGTACAAAACCGTGTGGAACACTTTATGCAAGATGATAGTGGGTTTGACCAAGACGAACCATACAATGAGAAAGAGGAAGAAGTGTAATATATGAACAACTATCAAGGGCAAAGAAACAATTCTTAAGGCCCGAGTCAACAACAATAGAGTTCTCAAGAAAACCAAGGAAATTGGAACAATCAAACCCACCAAGGCAATTGGAGTGATGGTAACAACAATCAAGGTAATTGGAACAATAACAATAATCAAGGCAATTGGAATAATCAAGGCAACCAAGGTAATTGGGGTGGCAACAATCAAGGATACTTTAGAGGCAACAACCAAGGGGGTTGGAATAATAACCAAGAAAATCGGGGGTCAGGCTTTCAAAGGCCCCCGATGTATCAATAACCAAGCAACCCGCCTCTTTATCCGTCTCATAGTTATAGCTTTTTCAATAATAAGATGGGATAGATTGAAAACATGTTCAAACAAATGATGGAGAAAAATGCCGGCTCCGATGCTCAACTAGCCTCTCACAACACTTCAATCCGAAATTTGGAGGTTCAATTAGGGCAAATCTCGCAAGCTTTAAACACTAGTCCTAAGGGGGCACTACCTAGTGACACTGTGGTGAACCCGAATGGTGGGAACAACACGGGACATGCCATGGCCGTAACCACACGTAGTGGAAAAGGTGGGGAGGCAACAACCTCAAACCAAAGAAGAGTTGTGGATGAGGATGTAGTGATTCAAGAAGATGAAATTTCAAGCAATGTGATTTAAGCTAATGAGGAAGTGAGAATTGAGATTGATGAAAATGTGGAGGAGACCCAAGAAGAAGTAAACTCGTCTAGGGAACACGTGATTGACATACCGGAACCACTAATACCAAAGGCCAAGGCACCAATGCCAAGGCCTCCTCCTCCATACCCTCAAAGGCTCACTAAGCAAAATAGCGAGAACCAATTCAAGAAGTTTATTGACATGATGAAGAGCTTATCCATTAATGTGCCATTGGTTGAGGCGTTGAAACATTGGAACAAATACCCGGCTATGCAAAATTCATGAAGAATTTGGTGACAAAAAAAAGATAAATGAATTGTGAGACTATCAACATGACGCATCAAATGAGTGCTATTGTGCACTCAATGGCTCCGAAATTGGAAGATCCTGGTGCTTTCACAATCCCTTGCACTATTGGGAGCGCCGACTTTGCCAAAGCTCTATATGATCTAGGGGCGAGTATCAACTTGATGCCCTACTCAGTGTTCAAAACTTTGGGAATTGGGCAATCAAGACCCACATCTATGAGGCCACAAATGGCGGATCGTACTATTAAGAGACCAATGGGTATTATTGATGTGTGTTTGATTCAACTTAGGCCAGAAGAAATAGCTCTTTCCTTGTGGAGGTGAGAATTACCTTAATTGTTTAAGGACAAGCAAAAACTTAAGTTTGGGGGAGTTGATAAGTAGGGATTTATACCACTTATTTGCATTCTTTTACTTTCGTTTTAGCTCAAAAATGCTTAAAGATATTTTCGAGAACTAATGAAATGTGCTTTCTTGCAGGAATATTTGGGAAATGAGGCAAAGAGATGAAAATCAACCTAAGAAGGATTAAAATTGGACAAGGACCAAAATAAAGCAAAAAAGAGCAAAGCGCGGACCGCACAATACTGTGTGCGGCCGCAGACTATGAAGAACCACTGACAAATTCCCTTCGCAAAGTGCAGACCGCACAATTATTGTGCGGCTGCAGAAGATGAGGTTAAGAGAGATGATGTTTTGGGTCCCTGAAGAAGTGCGGACCGCACTATTATTGTGCGGTCGTAGAATGCAAAAGTGCTGCTGCACTCATAAATGTGCGGTCTGCAGAAATCTCCTATGTCCAGCTCAAGTCTAAGAGTGCGGTCGCACTCAGAAATGTACGGTCCGCAAAATCTGAAGAAGTGCGGCCGCACCCCAGAATTGTGCGGCCGCAGAAGTCCATCATGTCAAGCCAGCTTCAAAGTGCGGACCGCACATAGAATTGTGCGGCCGCACATAGAATTGTGCGGCCGCACAACCTTCGCAGGGGTAATTTTGTCCGATAATTTCAGTTGGGTATAAATAGATCTTTTTGTCAAATTTAGGTCAACTTTGAACACTTGAAAGTAGATAGCCGGTTTTCCTTACTGTTTTGGGTAACTTTGTAATAGTTTATCATTTTAACATTAGATTTTTTCCCCTTAATCATTTATTATGAGTTTAATCTTAGTTTCTTCTTTAGTTTCATCAATTTTTTCTATGAGTAGCTAAATTCTTAGTTAGGGTTGTAACCCAACCCTAGTGTGGGTTTCTAATGAGTGTTTAATTTGGGCCTTGTTTGTGATTAGATGTATGCTATTTAGCCTAGTTTTTGCTTAAATTTAAGAATTAATGGTTGCAAACATTGATTCAGACCTAATTGACCTAGTCTCTACTTGAGAACGAGAGACTAAGTCTAGGAAAACTTGGCTAACAAGGAATTGAGATGAACTCAAGAAATTGATAGCCCCAATTAAATGGTCAAATCTAGAGATAGTAAGACCCGACATGAGCATCTATCATTAGTTTTGTGAATTACCCATTTGGACTTGAGAAAGCCAAATTGGAAAAAAATCACTCAAAATAACGAGAGATATAGAGTGGGTAATTGCGTGTGATAGCTATATTACACCCCGATCAATCAAACCTGCCCTAAATCCCACAATCTGTTAGGTAACCACCTAGGTGGAAGTCACGACCCTAAGTCTTTTATCAACTTGAAAAGCAATAATACCAAAAATATCATTCCTTAGCTTTTCATTTACAAACAATTGTATACTGTTTAGAAGTAGGAAGAAACAACCAATTATGTGAAAGTGCAATTTGGGCACGTCATACACCTAGTCTAGATATATACCTAATCCAATATAAGCTCTCTGTGGAATCGACCCCGACTCACATTGGGTAATTATAATTGCATCTACTGCTTCACAATCCCAATAAGTGGTGTGAATTTGGGCGGCATCAATTTTTGGCGCCGTTGTCGTGGAGCTAAAAATGAATTTAGCTATATATTTGGTTTTGTGTGTGACTTGTCTTCTTTTCATTCGAGGTTACTAACTTTTTGTGAATTGATTATAGGTAGAAAAATGGCTCTAAAAAATGATCCTCTCAGAAATTTTCCTTTAGGGGAGGAAGTGGATGAAGACCAAGGTGATGAGGTTTCTCTTGAACCTAAAGTAAATAGGCGAGGCCGATCGCCTCATGATAATATTCCCGTCCCTCCCCAAATCCACCACGAGCGGCTCCACACTGGGTGTTGCCGAACGAAGGATATGCATGTGCAATAGTCCCGCCCCGCATTAGGGCGGGAAACTTCCAAATCACCAACGTGATGCTTACATTGCTAGAGCAACGAGGATTCTTCATCGGGGCTCCGAGTCAAAATGCATACAAGCACCTAAAAGGGTTTGTGGATACTTGTTGGGGGAGTAAACAGACCAACGTCTCCGAGGATGCTTTAAGGTTGAGGCTATTTCCCTTTTCTCTACGTCGAAAGGCCTTGGATTGGTTAGAAATATTGCCAAACCATTTCATCCATACATGGGATGAATTGGCGGAAAAATTCAATGCTAAGTTCTTTTCTCCCGGGCATATGGCTACTCTTCGGGATGAGATTCTAGCATTCAAGCAAGAACCCAATGAGCCTTTGCACGAGATTTGGGAGAGGTACCGTACCGTGGTAAAAGAGTGCCCGAATAATGATATGACTGAGGCAATAATTCAGCAAACCTTCTACCGAGGGATCAACACTACCAATCAATGCGTGGTCAACCAACTTGCCAGTGGAAATTTCATGACAACGCCATATGCTCAAGCTTGTGAAATCTTGGATGAAATAGCGGATACTTCATCGTCATGGCAAAGTCAAGCTAATGTTCCTCAAGGTGATCCAAATGTGATTCACCTACTCAAGGAATTGCATGATCATGGGCAAGCAATTGTCGAGTTGACGACCATAATGAATCAATTAGCCAAAGCTCAACTTCAACAAGTTCAAGGTCCTAAGCAAGTGAATGCAATGGAAGGTGTGAGTATGATGGTGAACAAAAGAAGGCAAAAAGGGTCAACAAGTACAAAACTGTGTGGAACATTTTGTGCAAGATGATAATGGGTTTGACCAAGACGAATCATACAATGAGCAAGCGGAAGAAGTGCAATATGGGAACAACTATCAAGGGCAAAGAAACAATTCTCAAGGCGTGAGTCAACAACAATGGCGTTCTCAAGGAAACCAAGGAAATTGAAACAATCAAAACCACCAAGGCAATTGGAGTGGTGGTAACAATAATCAAGGTAATTGGAACAATAACAATAATCAAGGCAATTGGAATAATCAAGGCAACCAAGGGGGTTGGAATAATAACCAAGGGAATCGGGGGTCGAGCTTTCAAAGCCCCCCGATGTATCAACAACCAAGCAACCCGCCTATTTATCTGTCCCATGGTTATAGCTTTTTCAATAATGAGATGGGATGGATTGAAAATATGTTCAAACATATGATGGAGAAAAATGCTAACTCTGATGCTCAACTAGCCTCTCACAATACTTCAATCCGAAATTTGAAGGTTCAATTAGGGAAAATCTCGCAAGCTTTAAACACTCGTCCTAAGGGGGCACTACCTAGTGACATAGTGGTGAACCCGAATGGTGGGAACAACACGGGGCATGCCATGGCCATAACCACACGGAGTGGAAAAGGTGGGGAGGCAACAACCTCAAACCAAAGAAGAGTTGTGGATGATGATGTAGTGATTATAGAAGATTAAATTCCAAGCAATGTGGTTTACGCTAATGAGGAAGTGAGAATTGAAATGATGAAAATGTGGAGGAGACCCAAGAAGAAGTAAACCCGTCTAGGGAACACGTGATTGACATACCGGAACCGGTAGTGCCAAAGCCAAGGCACCAATGCCAAGGCCTCCTCCTCCATACCCTCAAAGGCTCGCTAAGCAAAATAGCGAGAACCAATTCAAGAAGTTTATTGACATGATGAAGAGCTTATCCATTAATGTGCCATTGGTTGAGGCGTTGGAACAAATGTCTGGCTATGTAAAGTTCATGAAGGATTTGGTGACAAAGAAAAGATCAATGAATTGTGAGACTATCAACATGGCGCATCAAGTGAGTACTATTGTGCACTCAATGGCTCCAAAATTGGAAGATCCTGGCGCTTTCACAATCCCTTGCACTATTGGGAGCGCCGACTTTGCCAAAGCTCTATGTGATCTAGGGGCGAGTATCAACTTAATTCCCTACTCGGTGTTTAAAACTTTGGGAATTGGGCAACCAAGACCCACATCTATGAGGCTACAAATAGTGGATCGTACTATGAAAAGACCATTGGGTATTATTGATGATGTGTTGGTTCGTGTTGATAAGTTCATCCTTCCGGCTGACTTTGTGATTCTTGATTGCGAAGTGGACTATGAGGTGCCTATTATCTTGGGTAGACCTTTCCTTGCTACGGGGAAGGCTCTTGTTGATGTGAAAGCCGGTGAGCTCACCTTCCGGGTGGGCGATAAAAAGGTGATTTTCCATGTGTGCAAATCTATAAGGTAACCGAATAGCAATGCAGTTTGTTTGTTTATGGACTTAGTGACCGAAGTGATTATTGATGATGCTAGTTCCATGATGAATGTTGATGATACTTTGGAAGCCGTATTGCTTAATCATGATGATGATGTGAAGGAAGGCTATGTGGAATGTGTAAATGCATTACAAGGAATTGGGTCGTACACCTACGAACCCCGAAAATTATCCTTAGAGCTTGAGAACCGGAAGACTCCTCCAACAAATCCCTCAATCGAGGAGCCTCCCACTTTGGAGTTAAACCAATTGCCTCCACATCTGAGGTATGAGTTTCTTGGCCCATGTTCCACTTTACCGGTCATTCTTTCCTCTTGATTGACTAACGTACATGTATATTCTACTTTGGCGGTGCTCCCAAAGAGGAAGAAAGCTAAAGGATGGACATTGGCAGATATTCGGGGTATAAGCCCCACCTTTTGCATGCACAAGATTATTTTGGAGGAGGATGCCAAACCCTATGTTGAACATCAAAGAAGATTAAATGAAGCAATGCAATAGGTGGTGAAGAAGGAGATCATAAAATGGTTGGATGCCGGGGTTGTTTACCCTATTTCTGATAGCTCGTGGACCTCTCCGGTGCAATATGTCCCAAAGAAAGGAGGTATGACTATAGTAACAAATGACAAGAATGAATTGATCCCTACAAGAACGGTCACTGGGTGGAGAGTGTGTATGGACTATCGAAAGCTCAACAAAGTCACTCAGAAAGATCATTTCCCGCTTCCATTCCTTGATCAAATGCTTGATAGGTTGGCCGGACGAGCTTTTTATTGTTTCCTTGATGGATATTCCAGCTACAATCAAATTCTTATTGCTTCGGAGGACCAAAAGAAGACTACTTTCACTTGTCCCTATGGTACTTTCGCATTTTCGCGGATGCCATTTGGGTTATGCAATGCACCAACAACTTTTCAACGGTGTATGATGGCCATCTTCACCGACATGATGGAGGACTTTCTTGAGGTCTTCATGGACGACTTTTCCGTGGTCGAGAACTCTTTTGATGATTGCTTGAACAACTTGGATAAGGTCTTGGCAACATGTGAGGAAACAAACTTGGTTTTGAATTGGGAGGAGTGTCATTTCATGGTCGAGGAAGTCATTGTCCTCGGCCACAAAATTTCAAAGCATGGTATTGAGGTCGACAAGGCCAAAATAGAGGTGATCTCTAAACTCCCACCCCTACATCCGTGAAGGGAGTGAGGAGTTTCTTGGGTCATGCGGGGTTCTATCGCCGATTCATCAAGGACTTTTCTAAGGTGGTAAATTTTGTGTAAATCGTTAAAGAAGGATGCCAAGTTCCATTTCAATGAGGATTGTATGAAAGCATTCGAATTGATCAAGTTCAAATGGACTACTACTCCTATTATCACCACACCGGATTAGAGCTTGCCTTTTGAGCTCATATGTGATGTAAGTGATGTGGCGGTTGGAGCAGTGCTGGGGCAACATATCAACAAAATCTTTCATCCGGTCTACTATGCTAGTAAGACCATGAATGATGCCCAAGTCAACTATACAGTGACCGAAAAATAGCTCATTACTATTGTCTTTGCTATGGAGAAGTTTCGCCCGTACTTGATGGATACAAAGGTGATTGTCCACACCGATCATGCGGCGCTTCGATATTTGATGAGCAAGATAGATTCAAAGGCAAGGTTAATACGGTGGGTGCTTCTATTGCAAGGGTTTGATCTAGAGATTCAAGACCGCAAGGGTAGTGAAAACCAAGTGGCGGACCACTTGTCTCGTTTGGAGGAGGAGGGGAGGCCACATGACAGCCTTGAGATAAATTATTCCTTCCCCGACGAGCAACTTCTAGCCATTTCAATGACCGGGATGCCATGGTTCTCTGACTTAGCCAATTATCTTGTGTGTGGTATTGTACCGAATGAGTTCTCTTCAAACCAAAGGAAGAAGCTCAAACGAGATTGCCTTGACTATTATTGGGATGAGCCGTATCTCTTGAATTGTACCGATGGTGTGATTCAAACGAGATTGCCTTGACTATTCTTGAGGCTTGCCACTCTTCATCATATGGTGGTCACCATGGGGGAGCTATAACGGCAACAAAGTGTTGAGTTGTGGATTCAATTGGCCTACTCTTTACAAGGGCGCTAGTGATCTCGTCAAGCGTTATGATAAATGTCAAAGGGCCGGTGGGATTTAAAAGAAAAATGAGATGCCCCTCACCACCATATTGGAGATTGACATTTTTTATGTGTGGAAAATTGATTTCATGGGTCCGTTCGTGAGCTCTTGTGGGAACACTTACATTTTGGTAGCGGTGGATTATGTGTCAAAGTGGGTTGAAGCCATGGCTTTACCCAACAATGAAGCTCGAAGTGTGGTGGCATTTTTAAAAAAAGAATATCTTCAGAAGATTCGGTACTCCAAGGGCCATTATTAGTGATGGGGGATCGCACTTTTGCAACAAAGCTTTGGTACCTTACTCACAAAGTATGGTGTCACTCACAAAGTGTCGACCCCCTATCATCCTCAAGCAAGCGGGCAAGTGGAAGTCTCTAACTGGGAGATCAAGAGTATTTTGTCAAAGACAGTGAATGTCAATCGGACGGATTGGTCAAAGAAACTTGATGATGCTCTTTGGGCTTATAGGACGACTTACAAAACACCGATTGGTATGTCTCCGTACCGGTTAGTGTTAAGGAAAGCTTGCCATCTTCCGGTGGAACTTGAGCACAAAGCTATGTGGGTATTGAAGAAGCTTAATCTTGAATGGGATGTTGCCGCCAACTTGAGGGTGGCACAATTGAATGAGCTTGATGAATTTCGGTATCTTGCATATTCAAGTTCGTCCTTATATAAGGACAAGATGAAGTACCTCCATGACAAGTACATCAGGAACAAGGATTTCAAAGAAGGCGATCTTGTGTTATTGTCAATTATCAGCTACGATTGTTTCTGGAAAAGTTGAAATTTAAGTGGAGTGGTCCATTTGAGGTTGTGTATGTGACACCATTCGGTGCATTGGACTTGAAAAATAAAAATGATGAAGTATTTAGAGTCAATGGTCACCGACTGAAGCATTATCTTGGCAAAGTTGATGATGGCCACGTCGTGGCGTTAATTCGTTTCAAGTGATTGATGTAATCTGCGTCGTGCCACGACGTTAAATCAGACGCTTCTTGGGAGGCAACCCATGTTTCTTTTCATTTTTCATTTTCTTCTTTGTTAGATAACTTTTGTTTCGATCTAACTGGTTTTGAAGTGAATTGCAGGAATGAGTGTGCATTGCAGGGACTGTGTTCGAAATATTTGGCCAAGTGTTGAACAAAGTGCGGACCACACATTTATTGTATGGACCGCACAATAATGAATGCAACCGCAAAAAGGAGTTTGCGGCTGCACAACTGGAGACCCAAAAATGTGAACTCTCTGAAGTTTTGAGTTGCAGAGAATAGGCTATTCTACGGTCACACACAAAAATGTGCAGACCACACAAATTTCTGCGGCTGCACTCACTTTTGTGCGGACCGCAGAATCTCAGCAAAGGTCCAGGTAAAGAGTGCAGACCACACTCAAAATTATGCGGCCGCACTCAGCTCAACTTTTGACTGACTTCGTCAACCTATAAATAGATCCCATGAGAACTATTCATAACTTTACACACTCTGAGCTCTTGAGACCTAAGCAAAGAAGTGCACCACAAAATAGCTCACACTCCATACTCATTTCATCAAGTTTAGATTCTCACATGTATCCTTTATCACCGGTATGTTCAATAAATGTTAGATTTTTCCATTTTTCTTAATTTTTGTTCTTGATTAGTATAGTTATTTGTAGGACTAAAATGTCAAATGTTATTCATGTGTGCTTAAAATCATGTGGGTTATATCATGTGTGTTCATTGGGGACTGGGTAGATCATTAATCATGTTTATTTGCAAATACCACGTCTAAATTGTGCAAAAAATTGCAAAACCTAAAGTCAATGCTGTTTAATTTCAAATTGTGCGACCGCACACAAAATTGTGCGGTCCACAGATCTTAAATTAAGGCAAATGTGTTGCATGAAAAGTGCGGACCACAATCAAAATTGTGCGGTCCGCAGAAAAATTGTGCGCCCGCAGAAAAATGTGTGCGACCGCACTTTGGAACTTCATAGAACCAGTATTCTGAACTTGGGAATGTGCGGTCGCACTCAAAATTGTGCGGTCCGCACTTCAGTATGTGCGATCGCACTTTGAAATTGTGCGATCGCACTTTGAAATCGTGCGGTCCGCACATGGCAGTCTGCGGCCGCACTGTCTCTTTTGTAGACTATTTTTCTACAACTGTAATGCAACTGTTTACAATGTTTTGAACTCTAACTGAATTATGTGCCTTGTATTGCAGACAATAGTGCGGCCACGAGGTAGAGCCGATAAATCTAAAGGGAGAGGTGAACCCTCCCGAGTTCAAGGAAAGGGCACTTACCCACTGGGAGTGCAATCAAAAGCCATCGCTAAAAAGCCGACTACTGGGAGAGGTAGGGCCACGGAGCCCTCAAAATCTAGTTCATATGCCCCGTCTAGGGAAGCCTCCGAGGGTCATTTAGTGGAGGTACAACCTGAGGCCCAGTCCCAACCACCACAAACCACTAGGAGATATCAATTGCTCAACAAACCCTCCACTACAACAAGTTCTTCTGAGGGTTCCGATGCCCGTAGCCAGGGTTCAGAGCCCTTCTCTAGACCTACTACTCCCGCACCAGTTGCAGTAGATAATGATGACGATGTCTCGGATGATGGTAGAGGAGGTGAGACTCGAGTGGGCAGCCTAGAGAGGTCAAAGAAGAAGGAAGCGTGGAAGGATAGATTTGTGAGTTTGACGGCCTTCACAAAGTTGAGAGAGTGGTGGCCCCAGAGATCACTCACACTTGAGCAACAATTATTAATGAAGGATTTGGATAAATACAATCCAAATGTCCTTAGACAGATCCGGGAGCGAAAATGGTGAAAGTGATTCACCAAAAGTGTCATAGATGCAAATGAGCACTTGGTACGGGAGTTCTATGCCAATGTGGCTCACATCAAGAAGGGTACCAAAATAACCAAAGTGAGAAATTTGAAAGTCAGATTCGACCCCAGTACTCTGAACACTTACTTGGGATTTGAGGAGGTAGAAGCAATCCAGTACCTGGAGATGCTTGCTAAGGGTGATGCAGCTCGCCCCTGGTTAGCAGAGATTTTGGCTGCTCCAGGACCACCACCACCGTGGATCGCAGCAGGGATTCTTATCACATGGGCCACCCTAAAATTTGAAGCAAAAGGGTGGCAAACCTTTGTATACAACCGTATTGATCCAAGCTTGAATGAGGACAATCTTCCAAGTCCCCGAGTAGTTCTGGTGGCATCTATTAAGGCCGAGTACCCAATCAATGTGGGTGTCATCATATCGGCCAACATAACAGTGGTTGTCCGAAAAGGTGAAAGCTCCTACCCATATCCTAACACCCTCACAGAATATTTCAACGATGCAAAGGTGGAGCCAAGGACTTTTGATACAAAAGTAAAGGCCAAAAATCCCTTCCCATGATACTCCCTACAAGGCGCGGACAACCCAAAGTTCAAAGGTAAGGCCACTAACACCGTTGGTTAGTCTGATGAGCCATCGATGGTGGTTCCAGAGTCTGCTACTGAGCTATCTATAGCTCTCATGCCTTCGACAACAGTCGGGCCTTCCACCGGGATAGCTGACATGCCACCACCTTCATCTTCTAGACCATCAACATCAGTACCAGTGCCGGCCTCATCCACTTATCCACTCACTGTATTGCGAATCTCCCAGACATTGACGAGTCTCAACAACTGGATGTAGGCAGCCACTTCTAAGCTTTCTGATATATCCAGTATTGTTGCAGCACATTCTTCTAACCTAACAATACCATAGATCCCTCTGTCAGTGGAGGAAACATTAAAGAAGATTCTGGAGACCAGAAGACCATTATGGATACACTGGTGGATCATGGGGGAGCTATTGAGGAGTTGGGCAAGCGGGTAAAGAAGATGAGAAAATCCTAGGCTTCAAAGAAATCAGTGGAGAGATTGAGAAAGGAGGTCACAAAGATTGCAGCAACGGGTGATTTGCCATTTGACCTACTGATGGAGACAGATCCATCAGTACCCTCAGTACCATCAGCAGAGGCACCAGTTGGCTAGTCCGACGAGCCAGACCTTGCTGCCCACATTGCCGAGGAGATGCTTCAGATGTTTGCCAACCCTGTTGTTCCCCAGCCAGATGATGATGAGATCCAGTTGGAGGAGCCCGAGAGTGGTGATGCTGCCAGTCACCCTAAGACCACATAGGGAGTTTTCTTTACTCTTTACCCTCCCTTATTCTGATTTTTCTAAGCACTGAGGACAATGCTTCTTTTTATTCAGGGGGGTGGTCTATTTTGGTTTGATTTGATAACATTTGATAACATTGGCTTGTAATAACTTTAATACTCCTTTTCTTTTATATTTATCTTCTCTTTCATTATGTATATAATCCTCCCTCTCTTTTGATGTATATATTCTATTCCCCTCGGTTTGTATATTTATTTGCCTTACTTTTAGTAGTTTATTTCATAGCTTCTTCATTTTGTTTTCTTAACAGTATAGCTTTTTATTTACTTTAATAGCTTCTTTTTGATTTGTTAGCTTCTTTTTATGTTTAAGTGAACAATAAGCCTTTAATTTTTTTAATGCGATGATTTTTTCCAAAGGTGGGTTTTGTGTGAACCGGGTGGCTCTTCCCAATAATGGATGGCGTGACAACCTTCTTAAGGGGTCGAGTTTGTTTTTGATGTTTAGGTAAAAATAATAGTATTAATGAATAAATAAGGGTCAAGCATGTTTCACTTGGTACCAATACACTTAACTACACGCTTATAGTTAAAAACAAGTTTTTTGAAAGAAATGGCTCTAGTTAGTGACATTGTGACTCTTGTGTTGACTTAGGCAATCATCAAGTGGTTTAGTTGAACCATTAGCGATTTTCAATCTTGAATGCGATTTTTGTGGGCGCTCGACTCTATTCTCTTTAACACACTTGTTGTGTGAGGGGTGAGGTATTTTATTACAAGTTCAAGTACCGTGCGAATGGTCTAGAACTTGACCCGAATATGTTTCTAGGCAAAATTCTAAGTTAGCTTGGCTTAAGAAGTGATTGTAGGCTCTCTTTGACCCATTTTGAAATCTTCCATGGCCCACTAATGATATTATTCTTAGTCAACCCTTTTGAGCCTAAAACCTTTTTCATTCGATAACTATGTTACAAGCCTTTACCCATTTTATAATGGCCCTATCTTGTCACCCGAGCATTCTTTAGCACTCATGAGAAACAAATGGTGAAAACATAAGTTTGGGGAAGAGATGGGGAGTTTGAAGATGGTATCAAGTCATAAAAAGATTAAAAAAATGAAGAAGAGGAAATGCAAGGAAAAAGAAAGAAGGAATAAAAGAAAAACACAAAAAGAAAGTGAATAATGTGAAAGGGTTGAAAAGATTCAAAAGAAAGCAAAAGTGCAAAACATGGAGAAAATAAAGAAGGAGAATATGAATAGCATGACCAAGAAAGAGTGATGTCAAGTCTCTCTAGTTCCCCTAAAGAAAATGAAAATGACTAAAAGAGTCGGCAAAATATGAGTCAAAAAGAGAAAATGGAGTGATAAAAGAAAGATGAACCAGTTCCATTCCAATATTTCCCTCCTTAGTCCAAAAGCCTTCATTACATGCCGAAAAATTCCTACATGATTTCAGGCCGAGTAAGTTTATATTAGTGGTTATCTACATGAGGGGCAAGCATATGGTACTTAGATCCGGGCTTGTGACATTCTTTTGAGAGTGATGAGCGAACCTTTCTCGAATCATTGCATTGAGTGCTTCATTCTTGAGTGAGATGAGCTTACGAAGAGTATAAGAGCAGGAGTTTGGGATCCACAGTGACCTATATGAAATTGCGAACTTCCTTGATGAATAAAGTAAAGTTTTGATGCTCAAGCATCACATTAGAGCTATTTGTGCTTTAACATTCAAACATAGGCTTGTTGATGATTCATGAGTGTGTGAGTAATCGTTGGTCCAAATTAATGTGTGCTTGATTCAACTTAGGCCAGCTAAAATAACTTTTTCCTTGTGTAGGTGGGAATTACCTTAATTGCTTGAGGAAAAACAAAAGCTTAAGTTTGGGAAAGTTGATAAGTAGGGATTTTTACCACTTATTTGCACTCTTTTACTTTCGTTTTAACTCAAAAATGCGTAGAGGTATTTCCGAAAACTAATGAAAAGTGCTTTCTTGCAGGAATATTGAAAAATGAGGCAAAGAGATGAAAATCAACTCAAGAATGAGTAAAATTGGACAAGGACCAAAATAAAGCAAAAAAGAGAATAGTGCGGACCACACAATACTGTGTGCGGCCGCAAAATATGAAGAACCACTGATAAATTCCCTTCACAAAGTGCGGACCACGCAATTATTGTGCGGCCGCAGAAGACGAGATTCAGAGAGATGGTGTTTTGGGTCCCTGAAGAAGTGTAGACCGCACTATTATTGTGTGGCCGCAGAATGCAAAAGTGCGGCCGCACTCATAAATGTGCGGTCTGCAGAAATCTCCCATGTCCAGCTCAAGTCCAAGAGTGCGGCCACACTCAGAAATGTGCGGTTCGCAAAATCTGAAGAAGTGCAGCCACACCCCAGAATTGTGCGGCCATAGAAGTCCATCCTGTCAAGCCAGCTTCAACGTGAAGACCGCACACAGAATTGTGCGACCGCACAACCTCCGCAGGGGAAATTTTGTCCGATAATTTTAGCTGGGTATAAATAGATCTTTTTGTCAAATTTAGGTCAAGTTTGAACACCTGAAAGTATATAGTCGTTTTTTTCTTACTGTTTTGGGTAATTTTGTAATAGTTTTTTCATTTTAACATTAGATTTTCTTCCCTTAATCATCTATTATGAGTTTAATCTTAGTTTCTTCAATTTTGCCTATGAGTAGCTAAATTCTTGGCTAAGGTTGTGACCCAACCCTAGTGTGAGTGCCCAATGAGTGTTTAATTTGGGGCTTGTTTGTGATTAGGTATATGATATTTGGCCTAGTTCTTACTTGAATGTAAGAATTAATGGTTGTAAACATTGATTCAGGCCTAATTGACCTAGTCTCTACTTGAGAAAGATCGACTAAGTCTAGGAAAACTTGGCTAACAAGGAATTGAGGTGAACTCAAGAAATTGATAGCCCTAATTAAATGGTCAAATCTAGAGATAGTAAGACCCGACTTGAGCATCTATCATTAGTTTTGTGAATTACCCATTTGGACTTGAGAAAGCCAAATTGGGCAAAATCACTCTAATTACCGAGAGGTATAGAGTGGGTAATTGCGTGTGATTGCTATATTACACCCCGATCATCAAACATGCCCTGAAGCCCACAATCCGTTAGGTAACCACCTAGGTGGAAGTCACGACTCTAGATCTTTTATCAACTTGAAAAACAACAATATCAAAAATATCATTCCTTAGCTTTTCATTTACAAATAATAGTATACTTTTTAGAAGTAGGAAGAAACAACCAATTATTTGGAAGTGCAATTTGGGCACATCATACATCTAGTCTACATATATACCTAATCCAATATAAGCTCTCTGTAAAATCGACCCCGACTCATGTTGGGTAATTATAATTGCATCGACCGCTTCGCAATCCCAATTAGTGGTGTGAATTTGGGTGAAATCACTCTGGAAGAGCTAATTATTAATATTTTGGAGGAATGAGATTGATTATCAATAAAGCATTGTGTCGTACTTAGTCTCAAATAAACTTATTGAGTTTCTAAAATATTTGCGAAAGCGGTTGGTCATATTGAGACTATAAATAAAAGAAATATTTAATATCTTCTATTACTACAATTTGTAGCAAGGTAAAATTTAGGTGAAAAGTTACCCATTTTATTCTTCAATTTATACTACACACATAAAAGAATGCCACAATAAAGTGAAAGTTTATTTATATAAAAACCCATATCATAATAAACTTGAAGTTTATTGATAATTGCACACGTCATGGTGTAAACCTGAAGTTTATCAATTGATAATTTATCCAGTTGGCATAATTAATTTAGCCATGTTAATTTAAGTATGATGTGCAAAAATAAAAGAGAATTCACATGGGTAAATATTAAAGAATTAGAAAGTTCTTTACGAATTTTCTTATGTTGTTTGTTTACATTAATTAATAGACCAACTAAAATTGGGATTGAATCCCATGAATGCTGGAAATATCAAAGGTGAATATGGGCCCATTCACCTGCCATGTATACCACATAATATGCATCTATGAGATGGTTACATGTGCTCTTATTATTAACCCACATTTGCGAGTTAACTTGCTCAATAATTTAATTTAGAGAATAATTTTCAGATTTTCTATTCAAGACAATTCATCTTGATAAGTTGGTTTATATCACAGTTAATTTAGCAAAATAATTTATCGAGTGCCTCCACTTAATAGCTAAACTACTATTCATGAGTACAAAGTTATCTGTATGAGTTTGATAAACATTATATACAAAAGTATATTATATTCTCCCTTCACAAATGGTTCAAGGTCATGAACCAAATAATTCTATCTTATAATTATTGATGTGCAGTGTATATTTTGGTTAATACCATAACGCACAAAATTGATGAAGCAAGTTAGTTTTTTCTAACATGAGGGAAGACATGATAAACAATTGATAAAAAGTTACAGAATAAATTATCGTTTGTACATCTAGATCCTCGAATAAGATAATATGAACTTGGAGTTCATAAAAAGATTATTCATATGCAATATGTTGCAAAGTATGCCAGACGTATTTGCTGACCCAAAGAAAGTAACTATATTCTCACTACAAACGCTACCATTAGAATACGTCCTAAAATGACAAAGTCTATGGTACGCTTAAAGCGTATAGACAAATCGGTTTCAAATAACATTTTTGATAAAGAAGATGAGCAAATGATCATAATAAGGAGACAAGTGATCTAGAAGATCACATGACATAATATTTCATAAAAATTCAGGAGAGGTTCAGGTACTTGAAAATATGAATAAAGAGATCTCTATGTTATGTCTTTATGAAAAAATGTTGGAACCGATATAAAATGTTCGTCGACGACATCTATGATAGCGCTAAGTATAGATGGAGATCTTAAGTCTGTTGAATATGGACACAAAAATATTGGCCAAATGAAAGAGACAGAATAATAGAATTTGTTTCATATGAAAGACATATAGTTTTGGACATGTAGTTCAAAGACTTGAAAGTATAAAGTCAATGGTGTGTGCAATCACTTTTATCTATCTTAGATGTCTAGCATGACATGAAAACTTGATATGCATGTAAAGTCTATTTAAATGACTTATATGATGTAACTTATATGACAATCCCTAAAGGATTCAAATCGCTTAAAGCATATACAATCCTAAGTGCAATTTGTGCACATATGTATCTTGCCATAACTATAAGCATGATAATGTGATAGCGATGATTTTCAAGGTGCAACATATTCATTAGAGTTAATATGGCTGATTTATTCATCAAATCTCTGCCGACGCCAACCTTCAAGAAGCTAGTGCATAAGATTGGAATGCGAAGGCTCAAGGATGCGAATTGATCTCATCAGGGGGGAATTAATACACGTTGTACTCTTTTTTCCTTATAAGGTTTTGTCCCACTGGATTTTTCTTGCAAGGTTTTTAACGAGGCAACCAAAAGGCATATTGTTAGATACATGTACTCTTTTTTCTTCACTAGAAGTTTTTCCCACTGGATTTTATTTTAATTAAGGTTTTAATGAGGCACATTATCTGTTGAAATTCAAGGGGGAGTGTTATAAATAGAATTGTATTTAAGGTGACTGTCTATATTTTAGAGAGATTTTAGGGTTTGTTAATTGGTGGCTAAGTCACATTTTCCCTATAAATAGAGTAGTTTTATTCCATTATAAATCATCCCAAATCAATAAGAATTCTCTCTCCCTACTTTTCTCTGCAATATTCTTCTTATTCTTTTATTGTTTTATAACATTATGGACATTTTCTCTTATTGAAACTGTTTTTGGGGTTTAAAGGGCTACTTTATATTAACTAAACATACATTACATTGAGCGTCTGTGCCTGATACAAAAGGTCCTAGTAAATCTACTATCGACACTAGTGTGCCTTGGTAGACGATCATAAGTACTATAGCTAATATTTCTAACGGGCTCATTAACTAGGATTGTGCTGGAGCATGTGCTTGTGGAAGGCACGTCCAACAGTGTACAAAAAGTTTGTGGTGATCCATGCATTGTGGGATTGTTTATACTAGCCATCCTAAGTGTCGTATGGCCCCGCTTGTCTTCCATGAGTTGCTGCCAAATTAAATGTGGAGGATTTGCCAAAAAAGTGATGGTGTTTCCCGTCAGTTCCATTCCAAAATGTGCTAATTGATCCACTACTATATTTTGCTCCTTGTATGTGTGCAGTACTGGTGGATTACTTAGTCTCTGGATCAGAAATCTGCCATTAGTTAATAAGGGTGAGTACATTATGAGAGGGTTGCAAAGCATTTTTATTACCTCTTGTGCATCCATGTGAATTTTCAGTGGAGTTAGGTTGTGCATGACTGCAATTTACAATCCACGTAACAATGCCAAAAGTTTGATATCGATAACATTGGTTATTAGGTGTGTCCTTCATAGCTCATTACCTAATTTCGTTTGTTATCTCTGAATACGCCACCAAAGCTAGCGTATGGTTTTGTTTTGTTGACTGCCCTATCCGTGTTTAACCAAAACATTTCAGATGGGGGAGGGTTCCATTTGACGTACATAGGTAATTTAGTTCTCTTATGGGTTGAGGTGGTTGTTAGGTAGTGGTATTCATTAGCTAGTTGCTAAATTGTGTTAGGACAAGGCTTCACTTTAATGATTTCGAAGAGAGGGAGAATTATATACATAATGAAATAGAAGAAAAATATAAAAGAAAAGGAGTATTAAAGTTATTACAAGCCAATGTCATCAAATGTTATCGAATCAAACCAAAATAGACCACCCCCCTGAATAAAAAGAAGCATTGTCCTCAGTGCTTAGAAAAATCAGAATAAGGGAGGGTAGAGAGTAAAGAAAACTCCCTATGTGGTCTCAGGGTGACTGGCAGCATCACCACTCTCGGGCTCCTCCAACTGGATCTCATCATCATCTGGCTGGGGAACAACAGGGTTGGCGAACATCTGAAGCATCTCCTCGGCAATGTGGGCAACAAGGCCTGGCTCGTCGGACTGGCCAACTGGTGCCTCTGCTGATGGTACTGAGGGTACTGATGAATCTGTCTCCATCAGTAGGTCAAATGGCAAATCACCCGCTGCTGCAATCTTTGTGACCTCCTTTCTCAATCTCTCCACTAATTTCTTTGAAGCCTAGGATTTTCTCATCTTCTTTAGCCGCTTGCCCAACTCCTCAATAGCTCCCCCATGAGCCACCAGTGTATCCGTAATAGTCTTCTGGTTCTCCAGAATATTCTTTAATGTTTCCTCCACTGACGGAGGGATCTGTGGTATTGTTAGGTTAGAATAATGTGCTGTAACAACACTGGATATGTCAGAAAGCTTAGAAGTGGCTGCCTGCATCCAGTTGTTGAGACTCGCCAATGTCTGGGAGACTCGCAATGCAGTGAGTGGATAAGTGGATGAGGCTGGCACTGGTACTGATGTTGATTGTCTAGAAGATGAAGGTGGTGGCATGTCAGCTATCCCGGTGGAAGGCCCGACTATTGTGGAAGGCATGAGAGCTATAGATGGCTCAGCAGCAGACTCCGGAACCACCATCAATGGCTCATCAGACTAACCAACGATGTTAGTGGCCTTACCTTTGAACTTTGGGTTGTCCGCACCTTGTAGGGAGTATCATGGGAAGGGCTTTTTGGCCTTCACTTTTGTATCAAAAGTCCTTGGCTTCACCTTTGCATCGTTGAAATATTCTGTGAGGGTGTTGGGATATGGGTAGGAGCTTTTACCTTTTCGGACAACCACTGTTATGTTGGCCGATATGATGGCACCCACATTGATTGGGTACCCGGTCTTAATAGATGCCACCAGAACTGCTCGGGGACTTGGAAGATTGTCCTCATTCAAGCTTGGATCAATACGGCTGTATACAAAGGTTTGCCACCCTTTTGCTTCAAAATTTAGAGCGGCCCGTGTGATAAGAACCCCTATTGCGAATCACGGTGGTGGTGGTCCTAGAACAGCCAAAATCTCTGCTAACCAGGGGCGAGCTGCATCACCCTTAGCAAGCATCTCCAGGTACTGGATTGCTTCTACCTCCTCAAATCCCAGGTAAGTGTTCAGAGTGTTGGGGTCGAATTTGACTTTCAAATTTCTCACTTTGGTTATTTTGGTACCCTTTTTGATGTGAGCCACATTGGCATAGAACTCCCGTACCAAGTGCTCATTTGCATCTATGACACTTTTGGTGAACCACTTTCACCCTTTTCGCTCCCGGAACTGTCTAAGGACATTTGGATTGTATTTATCCAAATCCTTCATTAATAAATGTTGCTCAAGTGTGAGCGATCTCTGGGGCCACCACTCTCTCAACCTTGTGAAGGCCGTCAAACTCACAAATCTATCCTCCCATACTTCCTTCTTCTTTGACCTTTCTAGATCGCCCACTCGAGTCTCACCTCCTCTACCATCATCCGGGACATCGTCATCATTATCTACTGCAACTGGTGCGGGAGTAGTATGTGTAGAGAAGGGCTCTGAACCCTGGCTACGGGCATCGGAACCCTCAGAATACTGGTTCTATGAAGTTCCAAAGTGCGGTCGCATATATTTTGCTGCGGGCACACAATTTTTCCGCGGACCGCACAATTTTGAGTGTGGACCGCACTTTTCATGCAACACATTTGCCTTAATTTAAGATCTGGTGACCGCACCATTTTGTGTGCGGTCGCACAATTTGAAATTAAACAGCATTGACTTTAGGTTTTGCAATATTTTGCACAATTTAGACGTGGTATTTGCAAATAAACATGATTAATGATCTACCCAGTCCCCAATGAACACACATGATATAACCCACATGATTTTAAGCACACATGAATAACATTTGACATTTTAGTCCTACAAATAACTATACTAATCAAGAACAAAAATTAAGAAAAATGGAAAAATCTAACATTTATTGAACATACCAGTGATGAAGGATACATGTGAGAATCTAAACTTGATGAAATGAGTATGGAGTGTGAGCTATTTTGTGGTGCACTTGTTTGCTTAGGTCTTAAGAACTCAGAGTGTGTAAAGTTGTGAATAGTGCTCAGGAGATCTATTTATAGGTTGACGAAGTCAGTCAAAAGTTGAGCTGAGTGCGGCCGCACAATTTTGAGTGTGGTCCGCACTCTTTACCTGGACCTTTGCTGAGATTCTGCGGTCCGCACAAAAGTGAGTGCGGCCGCAAAAATTTGTGTGGTCTGCACATTTTTGTGTGTGACCGCAGAATAGCCTATTCTCTGCAACTCAAAACTTCAGAGAGTTCACATTTTTGGTCTCCAGTTGTGCAGCCGCAAACTCCTTTTTGCGGTTGCATTCATTATTGTGCGGTCCATACAATAAATGTGTGGTCCGCACTTTGTTCAACACTTGGCCAAATATTTCGAACACAGTCCCTGCAATGCACACTCATTCCTGCAATTCACTTCAAAACCAGTTAGATCGAAACAAAAGTTATCTAACAAAGAAGAAAATGAAAAATGAAAAGAAACATGGGTTGCCTCCCAAGAAGCGTCTGATTTAACGTCGTGGCACGACGCAGATTACATCAATCACTTGAAACGAATTAACGCCACGACGTGGCCATCATCAACTTTGCCAAGATAATGCTTCAGTCGGTGACCATTGACTCTAAATACTTCATCATTTTTATTTTTCAAGTCCAATGCACCGAATGGTGTCACATACACAACCTCAAATGGACCACTCCACTTAAATTTCAACTTTTCCAGAAACAATCGTAGCCGATAATTGAACAATAACACAAGATCGCCTTCTTTGAACTCCTTGTTCCGGATGTACTTGTCATGGAGGTACTTCATCTTGTCCTTATATAAGGACAAACTTGAATATGCAAGATATCGGAATTCATCAAGCTCATTCAATTGTTCCACCCTCAAGTTGGCGGCAACATCCCATTCAAGATTAAGCTTCTTCAATACCCACATAGCTTTGTGCTCAAGTTCCACCGGAATATTGCAAGCTTTCCTTAACACTAACCAGTATGGAGACATACCAATCGGTGTTTTGTAAGTCATCCTATAAGACCAAAGAGAATCATCAAGTTTCTTTGACCAATCTGTCCGATTAACATTCACTGTCTTTGACAAAATACTCTTGATCTCCCAGTTAGAGACTTCCACTTGCCCGCTTGCTTGAGAATGATAGGGGGTCGACACTTTGTGAGTGACACCATACTTTGTGAGTAAGGTATCAAAATCTTTGTTGCAAAAGTGCGATCCCCCATCACTAATAATGGCCCTTGGAGTACCGAATCTTGTGAAGATGTTCTTTTTTTAAAAATGCCACCACACTTCGAGCTTCATTGTTGGGTAAAGCCACAGCTTCAACCTACTTTGACATATAATCCACCGCTACCAAAATGTAAGTGTTCCCACAAGAGCTCACGAATGGACCCATGAAATCAATGCCCCACACATAAAAAATGTCAATCTCCAAGTTGGTGGTGAGGGGCATCTCATTTTTATTTTAAATCCCACCGGCCCTTTGACATTCATCATAACGCTTGACGAGATCACTAGCGCCCTTGTAAAGAGTAGGC
This sequence comes from Nicotiana otophora, assembly GCA_000715115.1. NCBI lineage: Eukaryota > Viridiplantae > Streptophyta > Magnoliopsida > Solanales > Solanaceae > Nicotiana > Nicotiana otophora. The sequence continues at coordinate 116,500 of AWOL01S0023702.1, forward strand.
CAATTGAATCCACAACTCAACACTTTGTTGCCGTTCTAGCTCCCCCATAGTGACCACCATATGATGAAGAGTGGAAAGCTTCAAGAATAGTCAAGGCAATCTCTTTGATGCAGAAAAATTTTCTGCACATCACCTTCGAATGTGACTTAAGTATGATACCTGCTAGAAATACTAGTTGTTATAACATCAAAATATAAGGTGCTTGTGTGAAATATTTAAACAGATTCAAAATACTTACAATGTCTAGAGCACTGACTTTGTGAAGGAGATCCATTTACAGTTTGCCTAAGAAAACCAAAACATTAAGAGAAAATGTTATACAATGACACTGGAAATAAAGTGTAGACTTAGTCTCAAAAGTCTACTGAATATCAAGAGAAATACACACAGAGTAGGGCAGGTTCTGATTCACTTTAGTAAGCAAAGGTCCTTTATATCTGGCAGTTCCTGTTTTGGATTTTGCAATAGGTATTTTATCAACATTATTAGTGCAAGACTGTCCACTTATATATGCATCCTAAACAAGAAAGAGCAAAACACGTAGGTTATACTCGTACCGGTTTCTTATGCGAAACCATGGACGGAACTCAATCACTACTAATTGGTATCTTTATTTATACATCAGTGACGATAGATGCATTCACCACAGTTCTAGCATTAAGGCAAAGCTGTGTCAAGCATATATCTGATTTGGGCGCTTAGCATATGTTTTCCGGGCATATAGATATGCGAGTTTAGAGTCTTCCATTTGTTATTAGATTTTATGCATATAGAAATCAGATTTTGCAGATGAAGATGGTATCTGCTATTACAGTATTACTCAGGTTTCTTGCTCTAAGAAGTTAACGGAGAGATGGACTTTTAGCATTAGAATCTTGACTTACCATGCCGTACTTCAGAAATATGCCATGTAAGGACTGTAATTCGTGTTTTAATTCTGTTTGAGTAGCATCATCTTCACAGGCTACCAATGGATGAAATCCGACAGCAATGCACCTGCATTTACACAATATCACTTTAGTCACATAGGGAGGTCAGGCCACAACTGCTGAGGCAATGCAATAGCATATTTTCTCTTTGGAGTAAAATAATGCAGTTTGAAGGTACCATTTGCTTTCACTATTTTCAAGTGTCTCTTTCAGCCACTGTGATTGCCTATCTCCAGCACCATTTGAAGCAACCTAGCAACAAGAACAACAAAGTTAAAAGCTTACTGTAGAAAGCTCGACGGCAAAAGACTAAACCAACTTCTAAGCGTTGTCAAATATAGTTATGATAAAAGCAGTTTTCTCGAAGATCTATTTTTTTTTCTCGGAAACCAACTTCCGATCTAACAGAAAGAAACGAAGCAAGACAAGGAATCAGCTGCGGGAGACGCTGAAAAGAATCCGAGCAATAGGTAGCTAGGATACAAAAGGTCATAAGCCATTTTTGCACTCATAAAATACACAGTAGCAGTTTACAAACATCTTCATTCTTCTATAATCATCCCTTTTGTAAATTACACTAATATTTAACGTTGCCTAAAAAGTTAAAATCTCTGAATTTGAATAGGAGGGAATCCCTGGCTCTATGTATAATGCCAAACGCAAGTATAAAAGCTAACGTCCAGTTGAAAGTGCTTATAGAACCCTGCCAACTGCTATAGTAGGAGGCACCGCAACCCCTATTTTCATCCGAAATTACTTAGAAGATTATCAAATCTAACACAAGCTAAAATTTGGCTAGTAACCCCTTTTTCATCCAAAAGAAGCTGAAAGTAAATATCATCCAGATGACAAGCAATCACATTTGATGTAATTAAGGCCTTTGGTATTAACCTTCTGAATATTCACAAGCAAGCTATAGCCATATCGGGGGAGTATAAAGTAAAACATTATAAGCAAAATATAACACTCATTTTATAGAGACATTAGGAGACAATCAAAGTTAAAATAAAGCAATTCTTGGTCTGGTAAAAAGGGAAAAGAAAGAGATGGTAACTATGAGAATGCATGGGAGAAAAATCTATTCATTAACTATGATACAATGAGCCCTATATATAATACATATTCTACTCCTACTATATATGGACTAGGATTATTTATACATAACTATCTAACACTCCCCTCAAGCCGGTGCATACAAATCATATGTACCGAGCTTGTTACATATGTAACTTATAAGAGGACCAGTGAGAGACTTAGCGAAAATATATGCAAGTTGATCATTCGACTTCACTACGAGTCATGCCAAACTCCTGGATAATTGTGCTGAACTTACCAAACCAGACTCGAGGAGATTGCTCTAGACCATAAAGTGACAGGCGCAAGTGACATACAAGGCCACTAGTGACTAGACTCCCCCTGAGCAACAAAACCAGGTGGTTGCTGATAAACAGAAGTTGGCCGAAATGTTATCGGAGAAATTTAAAAATAGTGAGACTAAACCGAATTCCACACTACAAAATAGATTCTAAAATACCACTAGAAAACATAAACTTTTCTGGAAATTATTGTTCACGTCAGAAAATCATGTTCATGCCGGAAAAAATAAAAGTTGTCAGAATTTGATGTAATTTATATGGGTAGGCTCAGAATCACTAGACGAGGAAGTTATCCTGAAGAAGTTTTGTCAAAAAGTGGCCAGAATGGCTCACACGCGCCGGAAATATTACTGTAGCTCACCGAAAAATTTCAAAGTTCTCGGGATCTGTAGGAAATTGTACTGGTGGACTCGGAATCACCCCGTGAAACAACTGTTCTAAAGAAAATATTTGAAAATTCTGGTTGGAAAGTGTTCCACGTGCTCGTCGGAACCCTAGTTCGGGCGACGCGTGGAGGTGCGTGAGGGACTTTCTGCCGGAGTGATTTATTGGGATTTTGTCGCCTGACTTTTCCGAACAAGATGGTAGTGTTGGTTTTCGCACAACACTTACCGATAAGGAGATTACGCAAATCAATCTTGAGTCGTCAACCGGAAAGACGCACGATTGACCTTTCTGTTCCGATGGGACTTGAATTTCTGGGGTTTAGTCGCACAAGGATTTCAGATCTAATGGTGGTACTGGTATATGCACGGTACCGTTGTTGCAGTGATGAACCCTGGGAATAAGACGAAGTTGCCGGAAAATTACACGGAGACGAGATCTTTCTTTCCGGATGTCGCTGGAATGATGCACAACGATAATTTTCTCACTGAAGCTGTGATACATATGAGAATGCAAGGGGAAAAAATCTATTTATTAACAATGATACAATGCGTCCTATATATAATACATATTCTACTCCTACTACATATCGGACTAGAACATATTCTACTCCTACTACATATGGGACTAGGATTATTTAAACATAACTATCTAACAGTAACCGTTTACACTCCAAGAAATAGGAAAATCCCTAGTTTTTAGTAGTATCGAATGGCACACACCCAAACCAAAGGGAAAGGGATAAGGGAAAAAAACACCATCTTGGTAACATGCACAAAAAGCCAATTTGAATAGATAAAAGAAACAAGCGTTTATCTCATATAATCCTGTATCCACAATTATAATATCTAAGCTTCCATGGGCAAACTTGAATTGTATAAGGTAGTGATTCACTCCTCGTTCTTTGAGAGCTCGAGTAGAGTACATACAAGTTGAGGACGGCTGGGCAAAGTTGAATTGTATAAGGTAGTGATTCACTCCTCGTCCTTTGAGAGCTCGAGTAGAGTACCTACAAGTTGAGGATGGCAAGTTGAGGATGGCTGAAGGGAAACCGCAAAGACAATCCATTTCAAATGATGAAACATAGATCTAAAAGTTAAAATGTTAGCCCAAGAGAACAAACTGCTTTTTCTTAGAGGAGCATACCATGGAATCTTCGCGGAAGGAAAATGCCAAGTAGCCTGCCAAGGAAGGGGACGGTGGAGGCATAAGATTATCATTTCATCAAATTCTCATTATTGATGATTTAAGACTGAGCAGTACAATCAGTTCCCAATTTTTGAAACAATATGAAGTCAGTGTAATACACATAATGAATTGTGCTTTTGGCATCTTCGAAAATATGACCCAAACCAAACAATAGTCGTGAAGTAGGTAACCAAGAAAACTTAGTAAAATATCTGCTTCTGACACGATCCATTAAGTAGCTGCATGTTAGATCCTGGACGAGCATTGCTGCAATCTAATTCATATAATCACTGAATTTTGCATTCTTAAAGTTATTAGAGGGCTTACATTTTGCACGAGCGGGTCATCTTCCCCAAGTTCGCTTATGTTGATAACAAATCTTGCATTGAACTTCTTCGCTACCTTCTCCACCTTCATTCAATAGAAGATTCCAGTCAAAACGGATCAGCCAAAAATGAATATAATAACAAATACATGACTCTGATAACACGAATTTCACTTTAACATCACAGCAAAAGAAATGAAGTCTTTGTCAAAAGAACAATGATTTAAGCTCATTTCATACGAATACTATATAAAATAAAAATAAAAAGTACAAGAAGTTCTCTACATTTTCTGCAGACATAGGACCTAACATAAACGTACTAACATGACTAAAATATGTTCCCAACTAAGCATGTTAATCGGGCCGGGCAACTTCAAGAAAATTATGGTATAGATGATAATTTAGATGATATTCAATCACCTGATAATATTGAAACACCACCAGCTACACCTGGTAATGCTAGTCAAACTCAAAATACTAAGAGGAGGTCGTGGTAATACGGGTATGCCTCCCCTCCCTATTAAGAGAAATTTGGAATTTTTTTGAAAGACTAGAACAAGATAAAAATTATATAAGATGTCAAATTTGTAAGGAAGTTTATAAACATGAGACCAGGGGTAAGGCAGGGGGAACAGGTCAACTTCGTAGGCACATGGTAGATAACCACCTATTACATGGGGTGCTAATGAGGAAGGTGGGCAACAAAAACTTAACTCGGGTACTGGCGGTTTAATGGGTAAATACGATATAGTGAAAGATCGGGAAGAATTAGCTAAAATGATTGTTTTAGGTAGTTTACCTTTTAGTTTTGCTGCTTCACCATATCTTGTTACTTATATTCAAATAATTTATAACTCTTTTGTTTAAAGGTATTCCTAGAAGTACTTGTAGAGTTAATATCTTTAGGCTTTTTAGACAATATCAGACATATATCCGTTATTTGTTCGCCAGTCTTTCTTGTATAATTTCTCTTACTTCTGATATTGGTCGTGCTGTTAATGAAAATGATTATTTGACTGTTACATGCGATTGGATAGATAATAATTTTTGTATGCAAAAACGTATTATTGCTTTTAAATATGATGAAAATCAAAGTCATATTGGTGCATTTACAAGTAATACTATCCATGAAGTTGCTATATTTTACAATCTTTCAGAAAAAGTTTTGTGTATGTCATTTGATAATGCTTCTAATAACAATGCTGCTGTTACAATATTAAAATTGCATCAATATTCGCATTAGAGAGCGCATTTAGCCAAGCAAGGCAACAACTAGGATATACCCGTCATTCCTTGGGCAACAACGCTTTGAAAATTCTAGTATGCTTCAGAGATTGGATAAGATCAAAATGGTGAAATCAAGGGCGTGAAAGAGGTAGATGAAACGGAGGACCAAGAACTTGGAGATATAATGATTTATGGTTCCGATTCAAGTAATGCCAGAAATCAAGAATCTCATGTTGACATGGATTAACTTACAAAAATGATGCAAAGCATGTGATGTACTCTTTCTTACATTACAAAAATAATGCAAACCATGTCCCAACAAGGAAAATTCAAAGAAAAATCATTCCTTTTGACAAATAACAAAAGAAAAAAAAATAGATTAATTAAGAAACTGACCTGCTTGAGAAGAAGGGTTTGTTCTTCAATAGGCCTAACACCACCAGTAACACTGATGAAATATATATCCATAGGAATATTCTCATTTCCATTCCTTAAAATTGGCTTCTGATTTTGACACAAGTTGGGAACAAGATAAAGAGACAAGCATAAAGAAACTTGAGTGACAATTGTACAAACCCATGATTTCTTCATATCATTATCAAATGAAAACCAAACTTTTCTTTGTACTCCAAGTCTCAAGACTATGTTTTTTTGCAGATCATTAGATTAACTAAATCCAAGAAACAGATCCCAGAAAACTACTTATATTATTGTAATAATGCCAACCTAGTTTGTTTTCAAGAGACCAAAATGGAAGCTTTGTCGGATGCGATTGTGAGAAGTGTCTGGGGAGGTAGTTGGGTGAAATATGACTGGGTCCCAACAGCGAAAAGTGCCGGGGGCATTCTTCTTATGTGGGATGATAGAAGCTTGGAGGTAAAGAAGATTAAGAAGGGAGTTTTTTCTTTAGCAGCTCTCGTCAAAGATAGAGTGAGTGGGGTGGAGTGGGGATTTGGGGGAGTGTATGTACCGGTAGGAGAAAGGTCCAAGGTGTCTTTCTGGGAAGAACTGGCAAATATTATGGGGGAATAGGACATTCCATGGGTTCTAGGGGGAGACTTTAACACTATTAGATTCCCGGATGAGAGATTAGGGTGTCACATGATTTCGAGGGCCGTGGAGGAGTTTTCTGACTTCATTAATGATCACTGTCTCATTGATCTTCCTCTGTTAGGGTAAAGGTTTACTTGGGCCAGGGCGGAGGATTACAACTCAAGGTCTAGACTTGATAGATTCCTGATATCGCCCTCCTTGGATGAGTTGGTGTCGAATGTGCTGCAGATTCCTTTATCTAGGCTGACTTTGGATCATTTGCCTATCTTGCTAGATGGATGCAGAGGGAGAGGGGTGCGTGCTTCCTTCCAATTCGAGAACATGTGGTTGAAAGTGCCAGGATTTGGTGACAAAGTGAAAGAATGGTGGACAAGCTACGTGGTATCAGGGTCACCCTCATTCCGTCTTTCGAAGAAACTCAAATTGCTTAAGGGAGATACTATTAGGTGGAATAAGGAGGTTTTTGGGAGGGTAGAGGTTAAAATGAGGGAGCTTATGCATGAATTGGGGGATTTACAGAGAGGGGAAGGGGCGAGGGAGCTAGATGAATATGAGAAAGCGAGATTGGGGGAGGTTAAGAGGGAAATAATCGAGTTAGCAATAGCCCAGGAGACTAGTTGGCGGCAAAAATCTAGGGCGCTCTGGTTAAAGAAGGGGGATTCAAATACCAAGTTTTTCCACAGGGTTGCGGTCGCAAATCGAAGGAGAAACTTCATAGAGTCCTTAGTTGTGGATGGGTGAGGATTGAGGGAGAAGAGGAGGTAAAATAGGCGATAGTGGGGTTTTATGAGAACTTATACAAAAAGGAAGTTAGTTGGAGGCCTACTTTGGGAGAATAGAGTTCAACCACATAGTGGAGGGAGACAACGAGTGGCTAGAAAGGGCTTTCGAGGAGGAGGAGGTGTACGAGGCTGTGTCGAGTTGTGCTGGTGATAAGGCCCCTGGGCCTGATGGTTTCTCCTTGGCTTTCTTCCAGCTCTGTTGGGACATCATTAAGGGGGAGTTGATGGAAGCCATTGAATACTTCCACATGAATGGTGTTTTCGAGAGAAATATCAATGCTTCTTTTATTACTATTGTGCCTAAGAAAGAAGATGCATCTTGTATGAGATACATGCCTATCAGTCTCGTAGGGAGCATTTACAAGATTATTTCTAAAGTACTCTCCAACAGACTCGGGAAGGTTCTTGAGGTGTCTGTTTCGTCCTCCCAGAATGCGTTTGTGGAAGGTAGGCAGATCCTGGACGCCGCGTTGGTGGCAAACGAACTAGTAGACTCCAGAAGGAAAAATAGGGAACCCGGCTTACTGTGCAAGTTGGACCTTGAGAAGGCTTTCGACCATATTAATTGGGAGTTCCTGAATTTCATTATGATGCAGATGGGGTTTGGGGAAAGATGTAAGGGATGGATCAAGTTCTGCATTTCCTCAGTCGGATTCTCTGTCCTGGTTAATGGTAGCTAGTGTAGTTTCTTTGGCAGCTCCAGGGGCCTCAGGCAAGGTGACCCCTATCCCCAATGCTATTCATTCTAGTGATGGATGCTCTGAGTAAAATGATGGATCGTGCGGCGGGCGGAGGCTTCTTGAGAGGAGTCTCAGCTCCGATCGGGGTGCTCAGTGCCCAAAGAGTCTCTCATTTGCTTTTTGCAGATGACACCCTGGTTTTCTGTGATAACGATATGGATAAGTTGACCTGCCTGAAGCAGGTCCTGTAGTGGTTTCAGATAGTATCAGGACTCAAAATCAACCTCGGCAAGTGCGAGATTTTCCCGGTGGGTGAGGTTGCTAACATTGATGCTTTGTCTCATGTCCTCAGATGTAAGTTGGGCTCTCTTCCCACCACTTACCTAGATCTACCATTGGGCACTTTGCATAAGGATACTACGGTTTGGAATCCATTGATTGAAAGGGTTGAAAAAAGATTAGCAGGCTGGCAGAAACGGTACTTGTCAAAAGACGGTAAGGAAGTGCTTATCAAAAGCACTTTGTCCGAGTATCCCTACCTTTTACTTGTCCCTGTTGCAAGCTCCAGTGAGCATCACTGATAAATTAGAGCGGCTTCAAAGAAATTTTCTTTGGGATACGGCGGATGGAACTAGAAAGTTTCATCTAGTGAATTGGCAGACAGTCACTTCCCTAAAGAAATGGGATGGACTTGGAGTAAAAAATCTTAGGGTATTTAACAGAGCTTTGCTGGGGAAGTGGTTGTGGAGATTCGGGGTAGAAGAGCATGCTCTATGGAGGGAGGCCATAGTAGAAAAGTACGATTCAACGGGAGGGGGTTAGAGGACCAAGGCAATCATAGCACCGTTCGGGTGTGGCATGTGGAGGAGCATCATGAAGAACTGGGAAGCCTTCAATGGAAACATCACTTACAGGGTGGGATATGGAAGGAGAATTAGCTTTTGGAATCACAGGTGGTGTGGAGAGGATACTCTGAGGGTCTCCTTCCCCGACGTCTTCAGAGTTTCAAACCAGAAGGAACTGATGGTCCAACAGATTCGCAAGGAGCATG
>AWOL01S0023702.1:135446-146949 GCA_000715115.1 Nicotiana otophora
GGATGGTTGTTGAAGAGATGAATTTAGTAACACTCCTAAACATAAGGACTATTTGAGTCAAAACCTTACAACAAGAACCAGTGTACCAATGGCTAAGTGGTTAATGTTAGGACAAAAAATTCAACAAGGTGTTAATGCAATTTCCCTGAGATTTAAAAAGCTGTTTGATATTTTCTTTTTTTCCATATGAGAAGTCACTGGACTTGGAGAGGTGGCAATCACCCTTGTAGACTCCTCCTCTCTGCAAGCCTCATTCTTCTTTATCTATCATCTGCATGTGGCAAAGCTAAGTCTTCTAGAGCACCAACCCTTCTACATTTTCCCTCTCATGAATACTTATTTACTGCTTAACTTAAAATAGAAGGGTGTTTTGGTCTAGTGCTACATAAATTTGAGGCTCAGATTTTGCATTTTGATCGGGAAAAGTGAAGGGAACCACGCCATGGCTACAAAATCACCAGTTGCATGCACAAGAGGTGATTTGCCAGGCCAAGATACAGGTCAGATTGTCTCAATGCCTGATTTTGTCAGCCCAGATACTGAAACATTATTATCATCAGTCATCACTGCCTCTTTTTTAACCTGATATTTCCCAACTTTCTTCTTCTCAAAGGTATATATCAGTAAATAAACATTGATTTCATCATAGAGAAATATTTTCCTTCATACCAAAGAGACTTTTTTAAAAACAATATAATACAATGGGTAACAACCATCCAAACAAGCTATTAAGAGTGAGGCTCAGATCTGTCTATAAGACAAGAGAATACTCGCCATCCGGGTTGCACTGCCAAGATACGGGACCCTGTATTTCTCTTGCTCATTGATTTACTCAGATAAAGAAGAGAAGTAAGTATCATCACCGCCTCAGTTTCTTTTTCTTTTTTGGTGAGGAGTTGCAGAGACGAATTTAGTACAAGTCCAAAACTTAATGACCATTTTGAGTCAAAAAACCTTAAAACAAGAACCACAGTATCATTGGCCGAGTGGTTAAATTTGTGTACAATTTCCCTGAGATTCAAGGGGCTGGTTGATTTTTTTTTTCATATGACAGCAGCTACTGGAATTGCAGAGAAGGGCAACAATCCTCGAAGAACTCCTCCTCTCTCCAAGTCTCCCCTCTTCTCTCTGAGCTTTTGTGACCGCTTATTCTGTCTCAAAGTCACTCCTTTAAAGTAGCAATATTTCTACTTTTGCCTTCTGGTGAAAACTTATTTCCTGCTTGATATTGCAATAGTTTAGCCTCGTCATTCCCATAATTGGCAGTTTGCTGGCGAAAGGGCTGTGAATGTTTCTCTTTCTAACAAAGGTAAAGAAATATTCATTGGCTAAATAGAACTTCGGACAAAGAGAATAACCACCCTTAGAAAATCTCAACCTTTCTCGATTTCCATAAAAAGCCTCATTCTTTGAACACAAACAGATACCTGGGAGTCTCAGATTCACCTTAACATAAGCTAAACCATAACATGGCTGCAAGCTTAAGAAGACTATCAAACAGTTGTCATAGACTTTAGGGCTCAGATTTTGCTGTATATGAAACTGCAAAGAGAAAGAGACTCACACCACGGTTGCAAGACAACGGTTTGCAAATGGATGTCATACCGGGTCGGGCCGCCAAGATATGGATTGGATTTTCTCAACGCAGTAAAGTGGATAACCCAGAAAGAAGCACTCATCATCACAACCCATTTCAGGTGATCTGCGAAGATCAACATCAGTTATGGCCTTCTAAATACAAGGCAATAAAAGTGGCTATTTGTTTAAATCAGCTGTTGTAGCAGCAAAAGCAAAAGCAGAGAATGGAAGAGTATAGTCCCTTTCACGGGGGCAGATACTCAAAAGATGTTGTTTGGATGGTTTGTTTTTCGCTTTTTTTCCTCAAAGGGCTGTTGGTTTCATGAATGGAGAAATCATGGGCATAGCAGAGAGTGGCAACCACCCTTTACAGAAAATCCTATCTCTCTGATGTCTCACTCGTCCTTTCTAGGCTAAATTTGGGCTAAAATTAATAGATTCCAAAGAACAAGAGTACCCAGTTTCAATGCCCAGAAATTTAAGGCTCAGATCTGCACTTTGATCTGGCAAAGAGAAGGCAACCACGCCATAGCTGCAAAATCAATAGTTGAATGCACAAGAGAGGATTTGCCAGGCCAAGATACGGGTTAGATTGTCTCAATGCCTGATTCTGTTAGCCTAGAAAGTGAGACATTATCATCACTGCCTCTTTTGTAAAATTACTCAAAATCAAGAAAAATAAACATACACACACAAACTAGTTTCTTAAAATCAAGACTTACACGAGCCTTATTAAAAAGTCTCCACACACACTGAGGTCTATGGTTCATAGCTTCTGTTTCTGAGTATTTCATGAACAAGGGTTGTTTGTTTAGTAGCTAAAGAATTGGCACAACAGAGAGGGGCAACCACCCTTAACAGAAAATCCCTTCTCTCTCTTAATCTCATTTCTCTTTCTGGCCTGACTTCTTTTTGGAAAATTCTTGGCTTTCACCTAAAAATTTCCCAACTTTTCTCCTCGTATGGATAAATTGGTAAACAAATACTGATCCATCATGATAAATATTTTCCATCATAGCAAAGACACCATAAGAGAAAAAATAAGGCTCAGATATGTTGAATTGAAAATATGACAAGAGAAAGAAGACAACACCATGGCTGCAAGCACCGGTTGCATGAGAGGAGATCACTCGCCAACCGGGTTGCCCCGCCAAGATACGGGTCCCCTTATTTTCTTGCTGGATTGAGTTTCTTAGAGAAAGAAGGGAAAGACTATCATTATCATCACAACCTCATATTTTTGTCAAGTATATGTCTATCCATCAGCTACATTCACTGAGAAAGCAGAGTGTGTTTGAATTAAATTCATGGGCACCTGAGAAGAAAAGGTACCCTTATGTGATACTTCATTGTTCTTTTCAGTAGCTTGAGCTAAAAGCTGGAGCAAACGTTAATGGATTTCAAAGCACAAAAGGCCCAAGTTCAATTCATAGAAATTTGAGGCTCAAATCTGCATTTTGCATGGACAAAGAGAAAGGCGACCACGCCATGGCTGCAAAATCACCAGTTGCATGCAATAAAGAGAGCCTCAAATGCAGGCCATCCAGGGATTTTCCTAACCAGGATACGGGTCGGATTGTCCTCAATGCCCGATAAGTGAAAATATTATTGTCATCACTCCTCAGAAGAAAATCAAAATAATTGCGGAAATATGACACTTTTTGGGTGGTCTTTATCTTTTGATCCCCGCTTGCCCCATGGGAAGAACTTCAAGGTCAAAAGTTAAAAGTGTTGCCCATGGGGTAAGTGAGGTGCAACACTTGTTAAACTTGAAGTTCTGCCCACGGGGGCAAGCGGGGAAAAAAAGTGAAGATCATCCACTTTGAGGGCTATTTGTGTGCTTCACCCTCAGAAAAAGGCTAGTTGTGCAAATTCCCCAGAAGCAACACTGAGATCTATGACAGAAGCAGTAAGAGTAAAATAAAGGCTCGGATATGTTGATAAGACAAGAGAATGAAAACATCACCATGGCTACAAACACCAGTTGCATGACACAAAGATCACTTGCCATCCGGGTCGCCCCACCAAGATACGGGTCCCTTAATATCTCTTGCCCCCATTGTTTTTTTCTCAGAGAAAGAAGAGAAGACAATCATCACAACCTCTGAACTCTCTCTCATCGACTTTTCTACTTAAATTCAGCTAATCCAACGGGCTCTTGGTTCAACTCCTTAACATAAAGGACTATTTTCACTTGAAAAACAACTTCACTTTTTTCCGCAATTCTTATGTCCAAACGCCCACTTAAAGTGTTCTATGATTTTTGTTTCATATGAGAAGTCACTGGAGTTGCAGAGATGGGGGCAACCACTCTTTGAAGAACTCCTCCTCTCTGCAAGCCTCCCCACTCCTCTCTGAGATTTTGTGTCTGCTTATTGCTCTTCTCAAAGTCAGACTTTTAAAGCAATTTGAGGCTCAAATTTAGCATTTTGATCGGGCAAAGTGAAGGGAACCACGCCATGGCTGCAAAAACACTGGTTGCATGCAAAAGAGAGAGCCTCAATTGCAGGCCATCCGTGTCTTTGCCAGGAAAAGATACGGGCCGGATTGTCCTCGATGCCAGATTCTGTTAACCCACACAGTGCATATTATCATCACTGCCTCACGAAAGGCTGTTTGCGCAAATTTCCCGAAAACACAGACTGAGATCTATGATTGAAGCAGTAGATTGAAGAAAATCCATGCATATGCCTCAATGATCATAGCTGTTGTTTCTGTGTGTTTCATGAACAAGGGCTTTGGTTTAGCAACTAAACAAATAATTGGCACAAAAGAAAGGGGCAACCACTGTTACAAGAAAATCCTTCCCTCTATTAACCTCATTTCTCTTTCTCGGAAGACTATTAGGAAAATTTCCCAACTTATCTTTTCTCAAATGAATACATTAGTAACCAAACACTGATTTCATCAGGAAAAATATTTTCCATCATACCAAAGACACCCTTTTAAATAACAATACAATAGGTAACACCCATCCAAACAAGCTATAAGAGTAAAATTGAGGTTCAGATTTGTTGATAAGACAAGAGAATGAAGACATCGCCATGGCTGCAAACATCGGCAGCCATCCGGGTTGCCCCGCCAAGATATGGGTCCCTTTATTTCTCTTGCCCCAAGAAGAGAAGAAAGTATCATCTCAGCCTCAGAACTCTCTCTATTTCTCTCTTCTTTGTGAGGAGTTGTACACATGAGTTTAGTTTAACTCCTTAACATAAAGGACCATTTGAGTCAAAATTCAGATGGTGTGAATTATTTTTCCTTGAAAATTTTCTTTTAAGAGACAAGCCATCAGAAAAACATAACATTACATAACGCCTTGGTTTACAGTTTAAAGGACAATCAAAGTTTTGTACATCAATCGACGATAAAGAATAACAATGGAAGTTATACATATCACCTTATCAAGGCACCTTTGGCTAACAAGAAAGTTTTGGGGATTTTGGTCATTCTGATGCTTTATCTTAAAGTAAGGATCAGAGATCAATGTATTCCAAAATTTTGAAACACGTTTGAATCGAAGAAGAGACCACGCAGGTAACCTGCTGAGGATGCCCATAATTATTTCCTCTTGGAAGTGAATTCCCTTTTGTGTCATCTTTGGAGTTTCTCTATTTGCTTCAATTTGAATGCTAGAATTTCTCTTTACTTTGCAGTTGGAAGCAATGGTTGTTTGAGATTCATAGAGCTATTTGATTCTTTTTTCTAGGAGGTCACTGGAGTTGCAGAGAGGGGCAACCACCCTTATACAAATCCCTCCTCTCTGCAAACCTCCTCTCTTCTCTCTTAACTTTTGTGTCTGCTTATTGCTCGTCTCAAAGTCCTTTAAAGCACCAAAACATTTAAAGGGCTGTTTGATTCTTTTTTTTTTCCATATGAGAAGTCACTGGAGGCTCAGATTCGCCTTCTCTCAAGCATAAGCTAAACCTCGTCATGGCTGCAAGCTTAAGAAGCCTAAAGCTTCCATGCCAAGATACGGCAAAGATCAACCATCTGATGAGTAAAGAATGAAAATCTTCAATGCCCCATTTGAACTTATTCTCGCTAAAGAGTGGTTTGACAAACGGGAAATTTTGAGTGATCATTGGCTGCTGAGAATGCCAGAGAGGGGCAACCACTCAAAGAACTCCCCAAAACTTTCTGAATCCAGCAGCCTCAGATTGACTGAAACATGTTTCCTCCATATCAAGTACAGCCAAACTAAGATTACGGAAGAGGAGGCTCAGATCTATATTTATGCTCATGCAAAGATAAGTCCAGCCACGCCATGGCTGCAAATGGCCCAAGTTGCATGTAATAAAAATGCAAGCATCCGAATCATTGCCCCGCCAAGATACGGGTCGGATGCTCTCTATGCTCAATGACTAGCTCAGAATGATAGATTGAAATATCATCACGGCCTTGATAAGGCACTATTTTGCACTTTTTCTCATAAAAGTAGAGCGTGTAAATGACTTTTCCGGACAAGTTTGGGGGCAATTTATGTATATTCCCCATGGCACATCAATGTGCATACAGGCTCAGATTTCAATTAAATAAGGCATTGGGTTTTATAATAGACCGCCATGACTGGAACCTCTCCGGAGTCCGGGCTACCCCGCCAAGATATGACTCTTATCATTTCAATGCCTAACTCAAATTGCTCAAGAAAAGCTTTATCTTACAATGATTTCTTGACGTTTTGTTAAAAAAAAAAGCACGACAGCAGCAAGAGGAGAAACATAAGATGCAGCAGCAACAAAAACAACATGGTTATATGAAAAAGATCGATTTGTTGCACGCATACCACATTTTTCAAAGCGCCAGAGGTCCTGAGTTCAATTCCGAGAAATCTGAGGCTCAGATACTGCATTTTGCTCGGACAAAGTGCAGGCAACCACGCCATGGCTGCAAATCACCATTTGCATGCACAAGAAGGGATTTGCCAGGACAAGATATGGATCTGATTGTCCTCAATGCCCGATTCTGTAAGCCAAGAAAGTGAACAGAATTATCATCACTGCCTCACAAAAGGCTATTTGTGCAAATTCCCCCCAAAGCACACACTGAGATCTATGACTAAAGCAGTAAGAGTAAAACTGAGGCTCAGATGTGTTGATAAGACAAGAGAATGAAGACATGGCCATGGCTGCGAACACCGGTAGCATGACACAAAGATCACTTGCCATCCGGGTTACCCCCCCAAGTCAGTCTGTTAAAGAAGCAATATTTCTACTTTTACCTTCTGGTGAATCCATACCCAAACATTTAAGAAGAATTAACATAAATAGTCATCCACCTAACCGCCTAAACTAAAAATAGCCAGCGAATGTATAACATATGTATAATCCACATAAAATACGTGTATAACCGTATATAATTAGTGTAAAATCTATGTACACCGGCTGGAGAAACTAAACGGTGAATCCGACGGACTATTTGTGTAAAGATCCCAACATTTAAAGGACTGTTCGATTCTCTCTTTTTTCATATGAGAAGCCACTAGAAGCTCAGATTTGCCTTCTTTCAAGCATAAGCTAAACCTCGCCATGGCTGCAAAAGCTTAAGTTGCCACGCCAAGATACAGCAAAGCTCAACCATCTGATGAGTAAAGAACGAAAATCTTCACTGCCTCATTTGAACTTATTCCTAAAGTGATGTCAGAAAAGGGGGAAATTTTGAGTGATTATTGGCTACTGAGTATGCCAGAGAGGGGCAACCACTCAAAGAACTCCCCACTGAGGCTCAGATGTGTTGATAAGACAAGAGAATAAAGACATAGCCATGACGTCTCTTTAGGAATAATAAGACAAGAGAATGAAGACATAGCTATGGTTGCAAACACCGGTTGCATGACACAAAGATCACTTGCCATTGCCCCCGCCAAGTCAGTCTTTTAAAGAAGAAATATTTCTACTTTTACCTTCTAGTGAATCCATACCCAAACATTTAAGAAGAATTAACCTAAAATATCATCCACCCAACCGCCTAACCTAGAAATAGCCGGCGGATGTATAATTATATGTATAATCCATGTAAAATACATGTAAAACCGTATATAATTAGTGTATAATCTATGCACATCAGCTGGAGAAAGTAAATGGTGAATCCGACGGGCTATTTGTGTAAAGATCCCAACATTTAAAGGACTGTTTGATTCTCTCATTTTTCATATGAGAAGCCACTGGAAGCTCAGATTCGCCTTCTCTCAAGCATAAGCTAAACCTCGCCATGACTGCAAAAGCTTAAGCTGCCACACCAAGATACAGCAAAGCTCAACCATCTGAGGAGTAAAGAATGAAAATCTTCACTGCCTCATTTGAACTTATTCCTAAAGAGAGGTCTGAAAAGGGGAAATTTGACTGATTATTGGCTACTGAGAATGCCAGAGAGGGGCAACCACTCAAAGAACTCCCCAAAGCTCTCTGAATCCAGCAGCCACAGATTGACTGACATTTTTCTCCGTATCAAGTACACTCAAAGTAAGATTATGGAGAGAATTGAGGCTCAGATCTATATATGCTTTAGGCAAAGAAAGTACAGCCACGCCATGGCTGCAAATACTGCCAATTGCATGCAATAAAATTACAAGCATTCGGGTCAGTGCCCCGCCAAGATACGGGTCGGGTACTCTATGCTCAATGACTAGCTCAGGATGATGGATTGAAAGATCATCACCGTCTCAATAAGGCACAATTTTGGACTACTTCTCATAAAGTTAGATAATGTAAATGATTATTCGGGACAAGTTTGGGTGTAATTTATGTATTGTCCCTATGCCGTATCAACATACATAACGAGGCTCAGATTCCAATTTAATTAAGCATTGGGTGTTATCAGAAACCGCCATGGCTGCAACCTCTCCGAGTTACCCCGCTAAGATATGGCTCTTATCATCTCAATGCCTTACTCAAATTGCTCAAGAAAAGCTTTATCTTCACAGCCACCATGATTCATCCTGTTCTTATCTTTTGTTGTTTGGTTCATAAAGCAAACGAGTGTCTATCGGAAACAGCCTCTCTAAGGCAGGGGTAAGGTTTGCATACACACTATCCTTCCCAGACCCCACTTGTGGGATTATACTGGATTGTCCACAATGCCCAATTTTGTTAGCCCAGAGAGTGAAACGTTATTATCATCACTGCCTCTTTTGTAAAATTATTCCAAAGGAGGAAAAGGAAACACACGCACACACAGAGGTTCATCGCTAAAACTGTATACTGAAGAAGCATACGTTGTTTCTCAGCATTTCATGAACAAGGGCCGTTGGTTTAGTAGCTACAGAAAATCACTGGCACAACAGAGAGGGGCAACCACCCTCAATAGAAAATCCCTTCCCTCTGTTGGCCTCATTTCTCTTTCTGGGCAGACTTTTTTTAGGAAAATTCTTGGCTCTCACCTTAAAAGTTCCGAACTTTCTTGTTCTCAGAGTTATAATTAGTAACCAAATACTCATCTCAACATGAAAAATATGTACCCCATCATACCAAAGACGCCATTTTAAAATAACAATACAATACAATGGGTAACAACCATCCAAACAAGCTATAAGAGTAAAGTTAGAGGCTCGGAACTGTTGATAAGACAAGAGAATGAAGACATTGCCATGGCTGCAAACACCGGTTGCATGACAGAAAGATCACTTGCCATCCGGGTTGCCCCACCAAGATTCGGGTCGCTCTCAATTTTCTTGCCCCATTAATTTGCTCAAATGAAGAAGAGAAGACAGTATCATCACAGCCTCAGAATTCTCTAACTTCTGCTTAACAGCTCCACTCCTTACCATAAAGGACCACTTGAGGCAAAAACCTTCAACAGGGTGTGAAATGAATAATTTTTCCCTGAGATTTAAAGGGCTGTTTTGTTTTAAACTCTTTTTTTTGGGTTGAGAAGTCACTGGAGTTGCAGAGAGGGAAACCACCCTTTGAAAAATTCCTCCTCTCTTTTCTCTCACAAGAGTGGGTTGCTCTAGTGGTGAGCATCCTCCACTTCCAACCAAGAGGTTGTGAGTTCGCGTCACCCCAAGAGCAAGGTGGGGAGTTCTTGGGGTGAGGGCGCCGAGGGTCTATCGGAAACTGCCTCTACTTTAGGGTAGGGATAAGGTCTGTGTACACACTACCCTCCCCAGACCCACCCCACTAGTGAGATTATACTGGGTTGTTGTCGTTGTTGTTGTTGTTGTTGTTGTTGTTTGTTGTTGTTTTCTCTTAGTTTTTAAGAGCCTCGTTTGTTCCAGACATTTGCTGGCTGCTATAGCGAAGCGCTGTTATAGAAAACATATACTATAACATAACTTGAAAAATTGGTTCCAAAAAAAACTTGGCCGTTATAGTGAAGTGTTGTTATAGAGGATGGTTGTAACAGAGAAGTTTGACTGTATAAGTAGTGTATAATCCATGTATACTGGTTGGAAAAAGTAATAGTGAATCTGGCTGGCTATTTCTGTAAAGATCCCAACATTTAAAGGGCTGTTTGAGTCTCATTATTTTCATATGAGAAGTCACTGGAGGCTCAGATTAGCCTTTTCTCAAACATAAGCCAAACCCTGCCATGGCTGCAAGCTTAAGAAGCCATAAGCTGCCACGCCAAGACATAGCAAAGCTCAACCATATGATGAGTAAAGAATAAAAATCTTCACTGCCTTATTTGAACTTATTTGCTAAAGAGTCGTTTGAAAAAGGGAAATTTTGAGTGATCATTGGCTGCTGAGAAGGCCAGAGAGGGGAAACCACTCGAAGAACTCCCCAAAACTCTCTGAATCCAGCAGCCTTGGATTGACTGAAACAGTTTCCTCCACATCAAGTACACCAAAAGTAAGATTATGGGATGAGAACTGAGGCTCAGATCTGTATTTATGCTTAGGCAAAGAAAGTCCAACCCCGCCATGGCTGCAAATACCCGAGTTGCATGCAATAAAATTACAAGCATCTGTGCCATTGCCCCGCCAAGATATGGGTCGGTACTCTCTATGCTCAATGACTAGCTAAGGATGATAGATTGTAAGATCATCACCGTCTCGATAAGGGACAATTTTGAGCTTTTTCAAGTTAAGTATGTAAATGACTTTTCGGGACAAGTTTGGGGGTAATATATGTAATTTTCCTATGTCGCATCATGTACATAATGAGGCTCAGATTTAAATTTAATTAGGCATTGGGTTTATTTGAAGGGGAGCCTTGGTATATCTGATAAGTTGTTGTCACTGTCACTGGTCACGGGTTCTAGCCGTGGAAACAACCTCTTGTAGAAATGCAGGGTAAAGCTGCATACAATAGACCCTTGTGGTCCGGCCCCGCGCATAACGGGAGCTTAGTGCACCGGGCTGCCCTTTTTAAGGCATTGGGTTTTATCAGAAACTGCCATGGCTGCAACCTCTTCGGGTTACCCCGCCAAGATACAGCTCTTATCATTTCATTGCCTAACTCAAATTGCTCAAGAGAAGCTTTATCTTCACAGCCACCATAATTCATCCTGTTTCATATAAAATAGATCCATTTTTTAATGCATACACTGTATTTTTATGCCATTGTTTACAGTGATTTCTTGCTGTTTGGTTCAAAAAACAGCACAATAGCAACAAGAAGAGAAACAGAAGATGCAGCAGCAACAAAAACAGTACGGGTATATAAAAGGATCAAATTTTTATGCCATTTTTTTTTACACACATTTAGTTTTCTCTGCCAACATACAAGCCTGTAACTATAATACCCAATTCCATTTTCTCGAAAAAATCATCATGAAAGCCTCATGATCATAACTGCTTCTTTTGCAAAATTACTCAAAATCAGGAAAAAACAAACACACACACTAGTTTCATAAATCAAGACTTACTCACGCCTTTCAGCTAAAAATTCTACACACACACACACACACACACACACACTAGTTCATAAATCAAGACTTATTCAGGCCTTTCAGCTAAAAATTCTACACACATACACACACTAGT
>AWOL01S0023703.1:5570-15573 GCA_000715115.1 Nicotiana otophora
ATGCCTTAGGCCACTTATTTCACAAGAGTGTTAAGGAAGGTCCGGGTGCCAAGAGAGGATCACGACAAAACGGGTAAAGGCTTATATCATGGTTATCAAATGAGAAAGGCTAGAAGCTCAAAGGGGGTTGACTAGGAATAACAACATTGGTTGGTAATATAAATCTCAAACTGACCAAGGAAAGCCTATAATCATTTCCCAAATCAAGAAAATATAGGATTTCGCCTTGAAGCACATTCGGGAAAAGTTCCAGATCATTCGCACGGGTACTTGGACTAGCAACGAAAGATCACCTCACCCCTCACTTAACTAAATCTTAAAAGAGGATATAGTCGAGAGACTACAACAACCACAATCAAGTTAAAGACTACTATGGTCCAATAAACCACTAAATGATTACCAAAGTCAACTCAAGAGTCTTAAAGTCACTAACTAGAGCTATTTTCTTTCAAAAACCTTGTTTCAAACCATAAGCATGTAGTTAAGTGTGTTGGTACCAAATAAAGCATGAATGAATCTTTTTATGAGAATGATTTGATTAGGCCTTTTATTATTACTATTATTATTCCCTAAACATATATAAACTGACTCACTCCCTTAGGAAGGTTGTCACGCCATCCATCCTTGGGACGAGTCACCCGGTTCACACAAAAACTACCTTTGGAAAGAATCATGGCATTAAGAAAACAAAAGCCTTATTATTTAGGAAAACGTAAGAAGAAGCTAATGAACAATAACTACTAAAGATAGATAAACTACAAATAAGAAAAGGAACAAAATCTTCAGATTATTACAGTCCAAATGTATCCAAAATGTGTCATATGTCAAATCAAATAAACTCCACCCCCCCCACCCGAATAAAAGTAAGCGTTGTCCCCAATGCTTAAAAATATAAGAGTGAAAAGAGCGAGGGCGAAGAAAACTCCATATGGATCCTTGGACAACTTAGTGTCCTCAGCAACATCATCTCCCATTAGGTCAACCAACTTATCATCATCATCATATATAAGAGTGGTTGGAGTGGCAAACACCACACGCACTGCCTTAGCAGTGTCGGCAGCAAGGCATGGCTCATTAGACTGGCCAGCTAGTGCAACCTATGAAACTAGAGCATATGGATCTTGGATGGACTGGTCTGGGTCAAGTAACAAATCAAAGGGTAGATCCCCAGCCGTCACAAGTCTTTTCAGCTCCTTCCTGAGCTTGTCAACCGATCTCTTACTTGCTTGAGACTTCCTCATCTTCTTCACTTCTTTGGCCAACTCCTCAATAACTGACTTGTGATGTACCATAGTGTCTGTGATCATCTTCTGGTTGTCAAGAATCTTCTTCAACTTCTCATCAAGATCATAGGAGACCTATGGTACCTATATAGATGACTATGCTGCAACAATACTACATATGTCAGACAACTTTGAAGTTGTCATCGGCATCCGATTGTTAAGACTCGCCAATGTATTGAAGACTCGTAAAGTGGATAATGGAGTTGTAAGCATGGGCACCGTCCTTAGAGCTATAGCAGGGGCTGCCCTAGGGGTTGTGGTAAGACCCGAGGGTGGTGGTAGAGGTATAGTAGTAGCACTCGAAGAGGGCTCAACAGAGGTAGATGGAATGCCAGTTGTCTCGATGACTACCACTCTCGGCTCGTCAGACTGGCCTGTGGTGGTAGAAGGCTGGGCTCTCTTATTTGGGTTCGTCGCATCCATCAACAAATACTAGTCAAATGGCTTCTTCAACTTCACCTTGGTGTCATATGATCTTGGATATAACTTTACATCAGTGAGGTACTCTGTGATAGTGTTAGGATAAGGGTAGGCCGTGTTGGTATGTTGTGCTACCAATGAAATATTGGCCGACATCACGTCACCCATATTAATTGGGTACCTGACCATGATAGATTCCACAAGAACATCACGAGGAATAGGAAAATGAGTCTCATTCTTGCACGGATCCAGTCTGCTACAAACAAAGGTCTCCCATCCCTTCACCTCAAAGCTTAGTGTGTTCTGCTAAATGGGAACCCCACTAGTGATCCATGGTTGTGGTGGCCCTGGTGGTGCTAAGATCTCTATTAGCTAAGGTCAGCTTCTTCTTTCATTGCACACTTCTATAGGCACTCCCTTAGCTCCAGGTCCTCAAACCCTAAGTAGGCATTTAGCGTGTGCTGATCAAACATCATCTTGAGGTTGCGTACTTTAGTCACCTTCTTCCCCTTCTTGATGAGAGAAACATTTGTGTAGAACTCTCGGATGAGGTACTCCTTGGCATCTTCAACTCTCTCAGTAAATCACATCTAACCCTTTATTGCTCAGAACTTCCTCAACATTGTCGTGTTGTATTTATCCAAATCCTTCAAGGGAAACTACTGCTCAAGTGTGAAGGATCATACTGGCCACCATATATGGAAGTCACTGAAGCCTACCAAGCTAACGAGCCTAACATCACATATCTCCTTTTTGTTCAATCTCTCCATACCTGTGGATGTACCATCTCCCCCTCTAACATCATCCGGGATATCCTATACAGTCTGTGCATATGTGTATGGGGCAGTTGCTGGACCAGAGGTCTGGCTAGCACTTTCTGACCCCTCAGAAGTGCTGTGAGATGAGGAGGCCTCATCTATGAGCTGAAATCTCCCCTATGGCCTAGACTATGTTAGTGTCTTCTCCTCCTGAATATCAGCTAAGTTTCCCTCCGAAGCTTCCCTAAACGGGATAGGAACAAGACTCGGAGAGGTCTGCACCTCTCCGTCTACCTATTGTGGCCTTCTTCCTAATGGTTTTGGGCTGGCCAAGGGGCAAGGTACCTCTACCTCAACCCCTAGAAGATTCACCTTTTCCTTTTGTAGTTTCACCGTCGTGGTGCGATCTAACCATTGCCTGTATCAAAGAAAAGACAATATTTAGTTGTAACTCATCATTCAACATATGCAAGATTTATGTAGACTAGGGAGAATATTGTGGACACAGTGAAATTATGAGAAAAACAAGAGGCCGCTGGAACTGGGAACTGCAGTCTGCAGATTGTTTATGTGCGACTGCAGATAGGAAGTGCGGACTGCACAATTACTAGTCTGCCCACATAGTTATCAAAAAACATCAAAGGCCTATAAGCCCCTCTCTAACAATAGTGCAGAGGCAGTTTTGCGGCCGCAGAATACATCTGTGATCCGCACATTTTTTAGTGCGACCCCTTTAAGATTTTCGTGGTCTGCATAATTAAAGTGCGGCCGCAGATGCACTTGCTTCACCACGTTACCCAAAACACCTAAACTGCAGAAGAAACAAATTCAAGTACGGCCGTACATTTTAAAAATTACGCACATACATTCTTTTTCTACTTAGATTTTTCAATTACTTGTACAAATAAACATGGCAACATGGTGTAATCATGAAATCTCATTAACCCAACCCATTATAGCATGTATTATCAACTACCCAATTCAGATCTACCCCACATAGGGACATGGATGAACTCTAATAATTGAAGGCCTAAAAATAAATTAAAATTTTAAAAATTAAACTAACACAATAAATTAACATGAAATGAACCATACCAGATAGAGAGAGTGCACTGGGTGTATAAGCACAGGTGGGTGTGGAGGGGACCGTGAAACTCTCTCAGAAAACTTGCAGAGTAACAGCGATTTTGAGGAAAGGGAAAAGTGTAAAATGAACTCAAGATTTATATTTATACTAAGAATCTTAAGATGGAAAAGGGGTCAAGTGCGGCCGCATATTTCCATGAACAGTCCGCACTCTATCACATGGGTCAACATTCTCCGATCTTAATGTGCGGTCCGCACATTTTTTGGTGCGACCGTAGATTTCCTCTTGTGGTTGTAGATTAGCCCCACACTGACAGGCTCAAACTTCAAAGAGTTGACATTTTTACACTTTTGCAAGATCATAATTGTGATGCCCGCATGTGAAATGTGTGAGCGCGAATGTCCTCCTGCTATGGCACATAGAATTGTGCGGTTCGCAGATCCTTGAACACTTGGCACGTTTTTAGTTCACCCTTCTTGCAAGTCATATTCAACCCTATAGAACGATTCAAATCACATGAGAACACAAATAACATCTAACTACAAAAGAAAAGGAAAAGAACATGTGTTGCCTCCCAAGAAGCGCCTAATTTAACATAGAAGCAATGTCAAAGCTCCCTCAAGTGAAGTAAATGATCGACACCATGTGGCTATCTCGAACCTTGCACAAGTAGTGCTTCATCCAGTGACCATTGACTCAGAATACTTCATTTTTCTTATTCTTCATGTCTAATGCACCAAAAGGTGTCACACCCACAATTTCAAATGGACCAGTCCACTTGGATTTTAGCTTCCCAGGAAACATTCTCAACCTTGAGTTAAACAACAATACTAGATCGCCCACCTTGAACTCTTTGTTCCAAATGTATTTATCATGAAGATATTTAATTTTTTCTTTGTAAAAGGACGAACTCACATATGCATGGTATTGAAACTCAGCCAGTTCATTCAAATGTGCGCCCCTCAAGTTAGAGGCTACATCCCAATCAAGATTAAATTTCTTTAAAGCCCACATTGCCTTGTGCTCTAGTTCCACCTGAAGATGACAAGCTTTTTTGAACACCACTTTAAACACAATGAATTTCTTTCCAAGAAATGGAGTTAATTAAATGACAACCGATATGGAGACATCCTGATAGGTTTTTTGTAATACGTCCTATAAGACCATAACGCATCATCAAGCTTCTTGGATCAATCCGTCTGATTAGCATTCACCGTTTTAGACAAGATACTCTTTATCTCCTGGTTGGAGGCTTCCACTTGC
This sequence comes from Nicotiana otophora, assembly GCA_000715115.1. Taxonomy (NCBI): domain Eukaryota; kingdom Viridiplantae; phylum Streptophyta; class Magnoliopsida; order Solanales; family Solanaceae; genus Nicotiana; species Nicotiana otophora. The sequence continues at coordinate 10,382 of AWOL01S0023703.1, forward strand.
CTAGTATCTTGTGGATGAGAGGGGGTCATGACCTTGTGAGTAACACAGTACTTGCTAAGTAAAGTGTCAAAAGCTTTGTTGCAAAAGTGTGAACCCCCATTGCATGTGGGTGAGTGGGAGGCATGACCTTATGATTGCACGTGAAGTACCAAATCTTGTGAAAATATTCTTCTTTAAGAAAACCACTACACTTCTCGCCTCATTATTGGGTAAAGAGACAACCTCAACCCATTTGGAAACACAATCCACCATGACCAAGATGTAGGTATTTCCACAAGAGCTCACAAAAGGGGCCATGATGTCAATGCCCCAAACATCAAAAAAATCAATCTCAAAAATGGTTTTGAGAGGCATTTCATTTTTCCTTGAGATTCCACCGGCCCATTGACATTCATCACATCTTTTCACCAACTCACTAGCATCCATGTAAAGAGCAACCCAATAGAAACCACAACTAAGCACTTTGGCCACAGTTCTTGCTCCATAATGATGACCACCATGAGTGACAAGCCCCAAGAATATCACCTTGCTCCTCTTCCTGTACACACCTCCTAATTATCATGTCCGTATAAATTCGAAAAAGGTATGGTTCATCTTAATAATAATCTTGACAATATCTTTTGAGCTTCTTCTTTTGGCTTGAAGAGAACTCATCCGAAATGATTCCACGCACAAGAAAATTTGCCAAGTCCGCTAACCATGGCACATCTTTCATTGAAATTGCCAAAGGTTGCCCTTCGGGGAAGAAGTCATTTATTTCAAGTCCATCATGTGGCCTCTCCTCCTCCTCCAAACGAGATAAGTGGTCCACCACTTCGTTGTCACTAACTTTCCTATCTTGGATGTCAACATCGAATTCTTGCCACAAGAGTACCCATCTCATCCACCGAGATTTGGAGTCCTTTTTGCTCATATGATAATGACGTGCCGCATGGTCCGTGTGGACAATAACTTTGGTACCCATCAAGTATGGGCGGAACTTCTCAATTTCAAATAAAATAATGATATAGTTGACTTGGGCACTATTCATGGTCTTACTAGCATAGTAGACCAAATGGAAAATCGTGTTGATACATTGCCCCAAATCATCCCTCACAGCTACATCACTTGCATCACACATGAGTTCAAAAGGCACACTCCAATTTGGAGCGATGATGATGGGAGTAGTTGTAAACTTGAGCTCTAACAATTCAAAAGCTCTCACGCAATCATCATTCATATTGAACATGGCATCTTTCTCAAGGAGCTTGCACAATGGGTTCACCACTTTAGACAAATCATTGATAAAGAACCGGTAAAAACCCGCATGGCCTACGAAACTCCGCACACCCTTCACTGAAGTTGGGGGTGGAAGATTAGAAATCACCTGACTCTTTATCTTGTCAACTTCACTTCCATTCCCTGAGATTTTATGGCCAAGGAGAACACCTTCATATTGAACCATGAGGAAGACAATCATGAGTACCAAGTTGTTTTCGTCACATCTAGCGAACACTTTGTCAAAATTTGCAACACAATCATCAAACGAATCCCCAACCACCGAGAAGTTATCCATGAAAACTTCAAGGTAGTCCTCCACCATGTCCGTGAAAATATCCATCATACATTGTTGAAATGTCACTGGTGCATTGCACAAACCAAATGGCATCCTCATGAAAGCAAAATTTCCACAAGGACATGTAAATGTTCGTTTACTTTGATCCTCCAGAGCAATGAGAATTTTGTTGTAGCCCGAGTACCCATTAAGAAAGAAGTATAAAGCACGACCAGCCAATCTATCGAGCATTTGATCTAATAAAGGAAGTGGAAATTTAGCCTTCCTTGTTACTTTGTTGAGCTTGCGATTATACATACACACCCTCCATCCGGTCACCATTCTTGTAGGAATCAATTCATTCTTATCATTGGTGACCACCATCGTGCCCCTTCTTTGGGTCACATTGAACCGGAGAGGTCCATGAACTATCGGAGATAGGGTGGAAAACCCTGGCATCCAACCACTTAATAATCTCCTTCTTGAAAACTTCTTGCATAGCCTCATTAAGTATTCTTTGATGTACAATGGATGGTTTAGTGCCATCCTCCAACTTGATCTTATGCATGTAAAAGGTGGGGCTTATAACCCAAATATCCGTCAAGGTCCACCCAATATACTTCTTCCTCTTTTGTAACACTACTAATGTGTAATCTACCTGCGCGTTAGTCAAATAAGAGGAAAGAATAACCAGTAAAGTTGAACAAGGGGCAAGAAATTTATAACAAAGGTGTGGAGGCAATGGCTTCAACTCCAAGGTAGGTGGCTTTTTAATACAAGGCTCTGTAGGAAGAGTCTTCCTATTTTCAAGATCCAAAGACAATTTCCGAGGTGCATAGTTGTATGACACTATTCCCTTTAACGAGTTCACACAATCCATAAAACCATCCATCTCGTCATCATCAAAGTTGAGCAAGACGTCCTCCAAAATATCACCAACATTAATAGTATCACTTGTACTATAATCAATAACATCAGTCACCAAATCCACAAGAGAACACACCTTATTGCTATTTGGTTGCCGCATGGACATACACAAATGGAATACCACTTTTTCATCACCAACCCAGAAAGTCAGTTCTCCAGATACGATCGGCCATTTGCAATCTCATAGAAGTGGGTATTGGTTGTCCAATCCACAAAGTATTGAAAACTGAATAGGGAATCAAATTTGTACTTGCCCCAAGATCAAAAAAGAGCTTTACCAAACTCGACACTTCCAATTGTACAAGGAATCGTAAAAAGCTCCGGGATCCAACTTAGGAGTCATTGAATGAACAATCGCTCTCACTTGATGAGTGACTTTGATAGTCACAAAATTCATCGTCCTCTTATTTGTCACAAGATCTTTCATAAACGTTTCATAACTGGGCATTTGTTCCAAACCTTCTACTAATGACATATTGATTGAAAGATTATTCATCATTTGAATTAACTTTTTGAATTGATTTTCACCATTTTACTTGGCAAGTATTTGATTGTATGGAGGTGGAGGATTAGGCAATGGTGCCTTTGAATTTTGCACTACTAGCTCTGGTATGTCAATGACGTGTTCCCTAGACGGGTTCACCTCCTATTGAGTCTCTTCCACACTATCTTATATATCAAACCGAACTTCCTCATTTGGTTGAGCAACATTATTCGGGATCTATTCTTCTTACATTACATTATCAGCATCAGTAAGTCGCCTTCTACTTGAGGTGGGTACATTCCCGCCTCTTCCACTTCTTGTGATAACCGCCATAGCATACCCCATATTGTTACCACCCTTTGTGTTTACCACCGTGCCACTTGTTAGTGCACCCTTAGGACAAGAATTTAGAGCTTGAGAGATTTGCCCCATTGAACTTCTAGACTGAGGATTGATGTGTTGTGTGAGTCAAGTTGGTCATCCGAATTTGCATTCTTTTGGTGGGTTGCTCAATTCTTGATACATTGGGGGCCTTTGTAAACCCTACCCCCCGACGGCCTTGATTGTTACCCCAACAACGTTGGTTGTTGCCTCCCCAATTTCCTTGGTTGTTTCCACTAAAGTTTCCTTGATTGTTGTTGTTATGCCAATTCCCTTGATTGTTAGAACTCCAATTGGCATGATTGACTTGTTGTCGTCATTGTTGTTGGTTTGGGCCTTGGAAGTTGTTTCATTGCTCTTGAAAATTGTTGACATATTGTACTTCCTCCTCTTGCTCATTATAAGAATCATCTTGAACAAAACCTCCATCACCTTGCATATAGTTCTCCACTCGGGTTTTCATTTGTCGGCGATTAGTCCTCTTCTTGTTCAACATAACATTCGCTCTCTCCATAGCATGACCTTTCTTCGGGGCTTGCACTTTATTTAGTTGATCCTTTGCTAGTTGAGTCATGGTAGTGGTCAATTCGGCAATGGCTTACCCATGGTCTTGCAATTATCTGTGGAGGTGGATCACATTCGGATCACCTTGTAGGACATGGGCACGGGATTGCCCAGCCGATGACGTCTTCACCATCTCATCTAGAATATCACACTCCTCCGCATAAGGCCGAGTCATAATGTTCCCAACGTCTAGTTGATTCACCACACAATTTTTGGTTGCGTTAATCCCGCGATAAACGGTTGGTTGCAACATGTTTTCCGTCATATCGTTCCTGGTACATTCCTTAACTATTATTCCATAGCGCTCCGAAATGTCGTGTAGTGGTTCATTCGGCTCTTATTTGAATGCCAAGATCTCATCTACAAATGTAGCCATGTACCCGGGAGAGAAAAACTTAGCAATGAACTTGGCTGAAAACTCATCCCAAGTGTGAATTGAATGGTTCAGCAAACATTCCAATCTAAAGATTTCCCCCGTAGAGAGAAGGGAAAAAGCCTTAGCCTCAATGCATCATCTAAAACATTAGTTTTCTTGCTCCCCCAACATGTATCTAGAAAGCCTTTCAAAAGTTTGCAAGCATTTTGAGTTGGAGCACCGGAGAGGAAACCCCGTTTCTCAAGCAAAGTGAGCATCACATTGGTGATTTGAAAGTTTCCCTCCCTAATACGGGGAGGGACTATTGCACTAGCATAACATTCGTTGGGCAATATATGGTGTGGAGATGCTTGTGGTGGATATGGTGGAGGCGGAGGTGGAATGGGCATGTTGACTTGTTGTCCCTGGCCTCTATGTTGTAGCACTTAACGTACCTCATCGAGTTGTTCCTCCTCAACGTCCAAGTCCCCCAAAGGCATATTTCCGAGCCCATGTTTTTCCATGATGGTACGTAAGATTTCTAATGCCAAAAACACACTCAAATATATAGTTAACATTGTTTAAGCTCCCCGACAATGGCGCCAAAAATGGATCCACTCCCAATCCACACTCAACAATGAGTGGAAGAGATCATTGGAAGAATAGTACCCAACTATGAGTCGGGGTCGATTTTCTCAGGTAGATAAAAATGGGTGTTGGAGTATACTTGATGTGTGAAGACGAAACAACTTAAATACACTTCCAATCAAGCTAGTTTTGCTAACTTCTTTTACAAACTACACTATCATTGATCAAATAGAGAAACAAAATTAGACATTGACTAATTGTTTTGGTTGTTTTCAAATAGGCAAAAAGGCCTAGGGATGTAACTTTTGCCTAGGTGTTCGACTAGTGGGTTTATTATTTCAACACTTGTTGTAGTAACT
>AWOL01S0023705.1:0-56200 GCA_000715115.1 Nicotiana otophora
AAGGAGGAAAGGGACTATTTTTCTTTAAAAATGGCGGACCACCAGAACGAGACACTCATGCGCTTCTCATTTAGTTAATAGCAAAGATAACAAGAAAGAGTACGGAGTTACCCTGATTTCCAACAGGCAATAGACAAAATGAAATCGCTTTTTCAGGTACACAACTAAAAAGAGGCATCATAGAATAGTATTGGATGGTAGATTAAAACACTGATCAGATTTATTTTAAGCCATGTCTATCTGCGGATGGATGAATAAAAAGTTTCCAACAGACCATCTCTATTTTCTGATAAGTAGGTTTGGCATCACAATTGGTAACACGCGGTATTCAACTGTCAGAAGACAGTTTTAGCTAGTTAATTGAATATCAGAAGCTAAAAAGAAAATCCTTCAATTGTAACAATGTCACACATCAAATAGCCTAAAACATACCAATTTTCATGAAATTTCTAGTGCTCCACCACAAATTGATAGTAAGCATCGAAGAAAAATAACTTGTGATCATCGTTGACTTTTCCCTCATAAATGACCAACCAACGAAAAATTAAGAACAAATGAGCAAATAATCATCACAAAAAAGAAGGAACTATTCAAAGCCAGGAACTAACCTCTTTCAGCAAACTCAATAATCCTTTGACATGCAGCTAAACCGAAGAGACAAGATGATTGCTTCGAATCTTTTGAATTTTCACATTACTATTGCAGTCCAGTCCACATCCACATTGTGGACAAACCAAGAAATTGTCAAGTGAAAAGCTTGCAGAAGCAATCCCAACAGAAAACTCAAGATTATCACCATTTTTAACGACTTCCACAATGTTAAGCCACAAAAATAATACTTTTACACTAACACCAGATAAGCTCGTGAGCTTATTTTTAGCTATGTACCCACTGATCCTTGATTTATACTTCAGTTGATAAGAACCTTCTAGAGAGAAACTGCAGGAGCCGTTAAGGTATGCGTTAAATCTTCCGGTGGTTTTATCGAGATCGTAGCCGGTGATGCCTTTCGGGAGAATTCCGACGGGGAAGCCGTAAGACTCGAGTAGGTCGTAAGCGGTGAGGGAAGAGTTACCGTTGACGGCGGCAGCGGTGATTAACGGCGGTAACGTTGTGAGGAGGGAGATTAAGAGGGGGAACGCGAGAGTGACGGTGATTTGACGAGTAGTAGGCATCGATTCGTCGTAGAAAGGATGTTCAGATGCAATTTCTCCGATGATGCGCCGGCGATGTTTGTATTTATATATGATTTTGGGAAAGTTTAGCAGAAGTTTTGTTTTTAAAAAAATAATTTTTCTGTGTAGTTGATGAGAGAGAGACATTATTTGGGTCAATGCCAAACTAGTCTAGATCTCTTGCACAACATTATTGATTAGGTATTGAATTTAATTTTATGTACTCGAAAGATAAATTATAAGATAAAATCCTCTGATTTGTTATAATAAGACAATCAATATCACAACCAATCAATTAAGTTGTCGTGTTTTGCAAACTCACTTGTAGGCCGTAGCACTTACCTAATTAATGTACAGCTTCACTTCATTAAATCGCTTAATTATAGTAACTTAATATTATTTTTTATAAATATTGAGTGTGTGTATATAAACTTGTCTACCGTTGGTATTAAAGGAAGAATTGGAAGGATCAACAAAAAATAGAGTAGCCTCCCTAGAACCCGACAATATTTATCGAGGTTTGACTATTATAGTCTATTATTTTAACACAACAAATATTTATTTATCCATAATATTCAAATATGTAAATTTATTTTAAATTAAAAAAATATTTAAATTCAAAACAAAAAAAGAAAAATTATATGTTTTGGCCCTCCAAATGTAAAAACCCAGTATTTTAATAGTGAACTTTTAAGTAACTCTTTTAGTTATAGTTTCTTATTAAAATTCTTATAGAGATTGTAATAATTATTTATTTGCCACGTGGATGTATAAATATATATTACTTTAAGAAGTACACATTTAGGAATTAAAAGATATAAGGGATGTGAATTGAAATATTATATAAGTGGCTAATTTTTCAACTCTTCTTATATTGATAACTTTGGTTACAATTATAAAATGAGGAGGAGTGGGCCAAGCCCATTCTCTTATGGCAGCCACGTTTTAGTGACCTAGTAGAAAATTAGCTTAAGTAATTTTTCTCGATTTTTGAAACGAAGAAGCAAAGTACTCTAGGGATTTCTATTGGAGAGGCAAACCGTGTAGTTATATTAGTCGGGCATTGTGATTAATCCATTATGATATTTTTTGAATGTGAAATATATTGCAAATATGTTTTGACAAAAAAGAAGAAGTGTAATGATGGCTCAATAATGAGCCATGATGTGATATTAATTAGGAAGCATAATGATGATGCAATGGTGGGTAATAACTATTTAGAAGTAAAAGTTTGAGAAATCAGTTATGCATGTGTGCAGATTCTCGAGTTGTTCGAATCTTACATATATTGTCTCCGTTTTATAATCTATTTGTACATTGGCGGATTCAGATTTTAAATCTTATGGATTCAACTTTTAAAGTTTTTAATATTGAACCCATTATATTTTTAAAAGTTATGAGTTCATATCTATTATTTTTTATAATTTTAATGAAATTTTACACATAAATTTTTATTCCGCGTAAATAATTATGGGTTCAGTTGAACCTGGTGATACTAGTATACTGGATATGTATAATGAACATTAAGTTTAGATTGAGATATTGGGATATGTCTTTACTTTTAAAAAATAGGGATTTAATAGGTAGAATATTAAGATACAACTCTAAGTTTGTAAGTTATGGATATTAAGATTTGACCCTGACTAGCATCATTGATATAATTAATTAATATTTTAGATAGATTGATCCATTTGTAATCACCCGATCAGTCATTTTGTGTATTGAGCCCCGTTTTTTCTTTTGAAGCTTCTCGTACATGTATGTGTAGCTTTATGACTTGCAGGGATAGTTGATTTCGATTTGGGAAAGTTTTGGAATGATTTGGACCATTTGGTTCTTGGTTTAGAGCTTAAGTTAGAAATATTGACCTAGGTTTGACTTGTGTGAAAACGGCCGTGGAATGCTATTTTGATGGCTCCGATAGGTTCGTATTGTAATTTTGGACTTGGGCGTATGCCCGGAATTAAATTTGGAGGGTCCTAGATTGATTTGACTTGTTTTGCCGAAAGTTGGCAATTTGAAGGTTTAAAAATTCCTTAAGTTTGACAGTAGGTTGACTTTATGGCCATCGGGTTCAGATTTTGGTTTTGAGACTTGGAATAGGTCCGTTTTGTTATTTGGAACTTGTCTGCAAAATTTGGTATAATTCAGAATTGGTCTGACGGGAAACAAACGCTTGGTTGTGATTCTAGAGATTTTTGAGTTTTCTTTTGAATTTCATGTGTTTTGATGTCCGATTCGTGGTTTCAGATGTTATTTTAGTATTCTTATTGCGCGAGCAAGTTCGTATGATATTTTTAGACTTGTGTGGATGTTTGGTGTGGAGCCCCCGAGGGCTCGGGTGAGTTTGACATGCTTCGGATTGGCCTGAACTCATTGTTGGGTTGTTAGTGTGCTGATGCTCCAGTTATCGCAATTGCGAGCATCAGTCTCGCAATAGTGAAGTAGGCAGGAAGGGCACATGTATTGCATTTGCGATGCCTTACTCGCAATTGCGAAGAAAGGCTTGGGTTGGGGAACGTCGCATTTGTGGAAGGGGCAGACTTCGCAAATGCAAAAATTAATGTCGCATTTGCGACTTCCCCTGTCTTGTGAGGTGCCACATTTGTGAGGGTTCGCAATTAGTTGCAATTGTGACTCCTGCACCTGAACAAAAGGGCTGGAAAAGATGGGACTTATGTCATGGGGCCATTTTTCTGGGAGCCCGTGAGGACAGCAAGATAGCGTGACTATTACTCTTGCTTTAGTCCTAACCAAGAAATAAGCACAATGTCGTGCTTGAACCAAGGCAATCACACAAACTCAAAGGTTGGAAGATAATGAAATGAAAGACAGACAAAGATTGGAGGTCAAGGCCAATTTTCGTGTTTAATTCATATACAAAAGAAGGAAATACAAGTAAAGAGTTCTGCCCTCTAACAAGGCATATACATGTCTATATATACAATGAATGTTTACAGGCATCTAGGTTGGATGTGGACCCGTCCAGCTGTGGTGCACTGCTTTGTGCTGGCATCATGTGATTTCCAGGTAGGTGTTGGCAGCCCATGTGCCAATGGTCTTGTCCAGCTGTTGTGCCCCAGTTCTTGCTGGCAGATAGTTGCCTCCATGTTCGCCCAGACAAGCTGTGGTCCTACCCAGTTGTGCAGTACATGCCTTTGCTGGCAGGGAGATGCTTCCATGATTGTCCTGGCAGGCTGTGGTCCTGCCCAGTTGTGCTGCATGTGACTTTGATGTTAGAGGGTGGCCTACGTGAGGCCCCGGACAGCCTATCGGATTGTTGCCTCCATGTGCAAAGACCTTCTGGTCTTTGGTAGCCAAGTTTGGCTCGGATTGTAGCCCTTTAGGTGGCAAATTTGGTCGAAACATATGTGGGCGGTACACACTCCCCCATTTGAAATGGCGATGACCACGGCGCCAGTTCAAGTAATCGTGAACTTGATCTTTGAACGGCCACAACATCTCATATTTTTCCCACGATGCCTCCTCTGGCGGTTGCCCCTTCTAACGGACAAGAAATTGGGCGCTTGAATTTCCCCAACCTACTCCTTGTATCACCCGATGGTTGATAATGGCCTCGACTTTCTTGTCGACGATCGAAGGGGTTATGAAAACATTTGGTCGACTGGATTGCCTCCGCCCTATATCACCCTTGTCTCTACAAGGTGCCTCCGACGGACTGACATGCCCCGACCCAAGCAACTCTTTAGGTTGCTTCCTTGAATCCTCCAACTTTGGAGGTGCCATGTATGGACCCACGGCAGGTGGCTTTGCCCACCGTATGAAGTCCTTCTCCTTAAGGACTTGCTGTTTACCAGGAGTCAAGGTTTCGTCCACCTTGACCTCCTTAGTCTCTGTCCCGACTGCCAAAACTGTTGCTCCCTCTCCCTTGAAGCCTTTCACGATTTGAATCACGAACAACTGACTAATAACTTGCGGCACCCGAACTGTCGGTACCACACATGGACCCTTTGGGTCATAAATGTAGATCTGGTTGAGATATGGTCATATGAATGCCTTCACTGCATCCCAATACTCCAACCCCAGTACCAGATAGAATACATCCAGGAAAGCGACAAAGAAACTTACGTTTCTCTGCCAAGCTCCTAAGTTGAGTTGCACGTTACGGGAAACTCCTTTCACGTTCGTGGGTTTGGCATTTACCATCTTCATCATAGAACTGCTAGGACCAAACACAAGGCCAAGTGACTTAGCCTTTGCTTCGGACACAAAGTTGTGTGTCGCGCCGATGTCTACCATGATACGGACAGATTGTCCGTTTAATTTTACATCTACGAACAGAGATCCTGGCTTTCTTGATTGGGGTTCTTTGCCAATCACATTGTCGCCCAACGAGTGAACCAGCTTGGCAATGTCATACTTCCCTTGGGCAGCCTGCTTCAAAGCAGACTTTTCGGCTACTACCTTGTCCAGTATCATATTGCCAAGATGAGTTATGCCTGGCGGTCATTGAACTTCTGCTTCAGCTTGTTCATCAACTTGGACTCTCTCTTCTGTTAGCCTTCACTCGGCCGCAATTAAGGCACTGAGTTTCTTCAAAGAAGGACAATACTTGTAACCATGACTAGTGTCCTTACAGATGTAACAACTATTACGGGTTCCAACTTCCTTCTTCCTTTGGTTGTACCTGTCGCGCCAATGAGACACTTTGTTTCCTTCTGGCCTGGAATCGCGGTCCGGGGCAGCAACTTGCTTGCCCTTGTCCCGATATCCGTGGTCTCCATCCGATCTGAAGTTGGCATCCCTTGCCTTTGTGGCTTCTATCCTATAATCATTTAAGGACTCAGCCATTGCGATAACTTCATCGACGTCTTGGACTTGACGCCGCTGAACTTCCTGTTTGGCCCAGTTTTGAAGGCCATCTACGAAAGTGAATAGAAAGTCATCGCTTGCCATGTTCGGAATCTGCAGGATGAGTTTAGTGAATTCCTTCACGTACTCGCTAAAGGAAGTTGTTTGCCTGAGCTCTCTCAACTTCCTACATGCCTCATTGACAACGTTTTGGGGGTATAACTGGCGCTTCAGTTCGAACTTGAACTGTTCCCAGCTCTTAATGGAGCAATTTCCCTTCTCTATGTCAGCTTTCTTCCTTCTCCACAAAAGCATGGCGGTGTCGGCAAGATACATCATTGCTGCCCGGATCTTGGCAGCCTCATCTACGACGCTAAAGTGCTCAAAGTAGTCTTCTATCTTCCAGATGAAGTTCTCTACCTCTTGAGCATTTCGTTCTCCCTTAAACTCTTTCGGTTTTGGGCCCTCGATTTTGGTTTCACGCACTGTCACATGATCAGTGCCACCGGCTAACCTTACTGCATGCAGTTGTTGCTTTAAGGCTTCAATTTCCCAGTGCAATGCCGATACAGCCTCAGTCAGATCGAGTTCAAGGTTGGTCAGTCCTTCCTTGTGCTCATACATCACTTGATCTAACGTCTCTTTGACTTTCCCTAGTCCATCGAGGGTAGTAGACTCAAGCGAGCTGAAGTTATGTTCAACAACTCCCATGTGCCGATTTAAAACATATAAACCAGCTTCGGTGAGACCATTCTCACGCCTAAGAGATTGGAGGTAGAAGTCTCACAATTTTCACCACGGCCAACCTGTTGTGGAGGTAGCTCAAGAACTGGCGCCTCACTTGTTATGGCTATGGCGGGATATCGCGCTTTGTTTGTCCCTCTCTTCTTTGGTTTCTGCCTCTTAGCTGGTGACTTGTATCTCCCACGAATGTTGTCTAAGTTAATGTTATCTCCATCAGTTTCCATGGTCGATTAACCTTGCTCTGATACCACTTGTCACGGGGCTATTTTTCTGGGAGCCCATGAGGACATCAAGATAGCCTGACTACTACTCTTGCTTCAGTCCTAATCAAGAAATAAGCACAATGTCTTGTTTGAACCAAGGCAATCACACAAACTCAAAGGCTGGAAGATAATGAAATGAAAGACAAACAAAGATTGGAGTCCAAGGCCAATTTTCGGGTTTAATTCATATACAAAAGAAGGAAATACAAGTAAAGAGATCTTCCCTCTAACAAGGCATATATATGTCTATATATACAATGAATGTCCACAGGCAGCTAAGTTGGCTGTGGACCCGTCCAGCTGTGGTGTACTGCTTTGTGCTGGCATCATGTGATTTCCAAGAATGTGTTGGCAGCCCATGTGCCAATGGTCTTGTCCAGCTGTTGTGCCCTAGTTTTTGCTGGCAGATAGTTGCCTCCATGTTCGCCCAGACAAGCTGTGGTCCTACCCAGCTGTGCAGCACATGCCTTTGCTGGCAGTGAGATGCTTCCATGATTGTCCTGGCAGGCTGTGTCCCTGCCCAATTGTGCTGCATGTGACTTTGCTGTCAGAGGGTGGCCTACGTGAGGGCCCGAAAAGCTTGTCGGATTGTTGCCTCCATATGCAAAGACCTTCTGGTCTTTGGCAGCCAAGTTTGGCTCGGATTGTAGCCCCTTAGGTGGTAAATTTGGTCGAAAAATATGCGGGGCAGTACACTTAGCTTCATTTTCGTATTGTAGAACCCTAAACTCGGTAGGAGGCGATTTTGAGGAGGGATTGTCACCTACAACTATTAGGTAAGTGATTTTGATCAATTTTCAATTATATTACATGATTAGTTATGGGATTTAACCTCTAATCCCTGGAATTTGAAGAGAACTTTTGGGGAATTTTATCTATGTTGTGAAAAATAAAAATATAATAATCTGATTTTTTTCTTACTTAAGAAATGTAAGATTGGAGAATTACTTTTATTTATAACTTTGGGCCTTATACCAAGTGAGTAGAAATACGTAACTTTAGTCATTAGTTTATTTAATTAAGAGAAATTTTTACAAACCACTATTGTTTAGTGGTTATTAGCTAGTTGTAGCTACCATTTACTATATTACTTCCTATAGCTATGTTTTCAGTTTTTTTATTCGATGTATTTAAGCTACTGTATTCATGAATACAGTAGCAAAAATCGGCGTGAAACAGGAGATTCCAGCTAGATAATTATTGTATTCGACTGTATTCATGATATGTATTTGTGAATACAGTAACGTAAATAACGCAATTCATGGTCTATTCAGCTATTTTTAAACGAAAAGTGAATCAATTAACATAATATACTACTAATATAACTCAACTAACTCAATTACATCACCCATAATCTGTATTTGACGCGAATATGCTGAATATTTTTCCCACACGATAAATCAACAAAACAGAGCAATCGCCGAGTTCTTAATCCTTCCCTTTTCTGTTGATATCGTTCGTGGGTGTTTATGTTTTCAACCAATAAAATTCAAGATTCATACAATTATATACAAAAATCGGTATAATTCGATTTTACATATGACAAGTTTAACCGTGCTACTGCGTCATTGTGGCAAGTGGGACAGTGAGAGCAACTATGTCGATTATTCGATTGAGGGGATACTGATAAAGGAGTATGCGTCGTACAATGATTTGGTTGCTTCAATTTCGAAACAACTCGACATAGATTTGCGCTCAAAGTCAATCAAAATCGAATACAAAGTAGATGAAAATTGCACGCCAATGGAAATACATAACGACATGGATTACATGGTATATGTAGAGTTGAAAAAAGTGAACAGAGAATTAGGAATGTATCCTTTGTGCATAACAACAATTGACAAAGAAGTTATAGCTGGAGGTAGTTTAATTCAAGGCGACATTGTGCAAATTGACGAAGCAAATCAAAGGTGGAAATTTGATACAGATGACACACTTGCTATTGAGTTTGTCAATTCAGGAGAATCAATTGAGGTGTTCGAATTGGACACGGATTTGATTATTTCAAAAACTAATCAAAGAGAGGTTATGGCTGGACTAGTATATAAGGATAAGGCTACATTGAAACATGTGATGGAGCATTATGCAATATCTGAAAGATTTAAATTCCGGGTTGATAGGTCTAATGCTATCAGGTTTGAGCGTTCTTAACTACAACTTGTTAAACATCATGTTATATTCAAATGTATAGTTATGTATATTGAATGTGAAATTGTATATTGTTTCCATGGCAGAATTTTTAAATTGTATTTAGATGTATTTAGATTTGTTTGGATGTATTTACATCACTTTCAAATATTAAACATATAATAATTATTAATGTGACTTTCAAATACATGTATTCATCTGTATTTTACTGATGAATATTTATTACAGTGACTTTCACTGGTTGTTCTTGGATGTATTTATACGTATTTAATTGTATATATATATAATTACAGCCGTACTCATATGTATACTTGTGTATTTTGAGATTTTTTATATATTGTATTCATGGTAGATTTTTTAAATTGTTTTTAGATGTATTCAGATATGTTTGGATGTATTTACATGACTTTCATTGGTGTAGCTATGTATTTCGAACATGTATTCATCTGTATTTTACTAATAAAATAGATATTACAGTGACTTTCATTGTTTGTTTTTAGATGTATTTATACATATATATATATATATAATTACAGTCTTATTCACATGCATATGTGTGTATTTTATAATAATGTGTGTATATATATATATATGTAACAATGTATTCGCATGTATATTAGTGAATTGTTAATTATTTATACTCATCATATATATTGCGGAAAAATTATTTGCAGCTATAAATTATTATGTATGTCAGAGGATTGTGAATGGAGGTTTAAGGCTTCTAACATTAACAAATCACAAATGTTCAAAGTGAGAGAGTTCAATGATAAGCATACATGTCCGTTGAAGGATAAAGTGTATGAGCAACGTCAAGCAAGTAGTAGTCTTATCGGTGGTATGATTAGGTCTAAGCTTACTAATCATAAGAGAAAATACACCCCAAAGGATATAATTGATGATGTGAAATCATATTTTGGTGTAGATGTTAGTTACATATTGGCGTGACGGACTAAAGAAAAGGCAATGAATTTTTTGAGAGGTGAACCGGCTGATTCATACAATAAATTACCAGTGTACTTATATACAATGGATATGACATATCCTGGTTCGCACAGTAGAATGGTAAAATAACCAAAAAATGAGTTCATGTATGTGTATATATCTTTGTATGCCTTTATAAAGGGGTTCGATCATTGTAGACCCATTGTGGTTGTGGATGGAAGCCACCTAAAATCGTATTACACCGGGACATTCGTCTTGGCCAACACGTTGGATGGTGCAGGTGAGTATGGGGATTATAATAAAATTTGTTAATCTTACTACCTATTAAAGATTGAAATACATATTTTTAATATGTATTCAATTGTCTTTACAAGTCATATACTCCCACTAGCATATGGTGTTATTGATTCAGAGAACGATGCTGCTTGGTCGTGGTTCTTTGAGCAATTCAAGGAAGCATATGGTGAGAGGGAAAATATGTGTATCGTTTCATATAGGAATGAGAGTATCATCAAATCTGTATCGAGAGTGTATCCAGCGGTACCATATTTTGCTTATATATGTCATCTATGGAACAACGTATATAAGAAATTCGAAAAGAGTCATTCAAAGTTGAGTGAGATATACTTCTCAATGGCAAAAGCATACACACAGGCTGAATTTGACAGTCTAATGGAGAAGGTGGAGAAGGTAGATATTAGGGTGAAAAAATACTTGGAATTAGCTGGATACGAAAAGTGGGTTAGGTTGTATGCACCTGTTAACAGGGGATGGACCATGACGTCAAATATTGCTGAGTCAATCAATGCCGCACTTGTGTCAGCAAGGAATTTGCCAATATACGACTTCCTCGAATAAGTTAGGAAGATGTTTGGACGTTGGAATTGCAGCAATCGAAAAGAAGCTTCACAGACATACACAACGCTTGGAAAAAAATACCTTGAGATGCTTACTTTGAATGAGGCAATGTCTATACGCATGGCTGCAAGCTTTTTTTTAAGTCATTGTATCATATATTTAGCCCTGGTAAACGGTGTATTTATTTCTGATACAATTTCTACTATTCGAAATACAATCCATATGCTCATTGTATCGTTAGTTGAATTTAATGATTTTGTTTCTAACCATATGCATTTCATAAGCAGATAGTTACTGTATATCATTGTATTCATCAGCTAAGATGTCATCATCTTTAATATTCTGCCAGCCTACATATAGAATGTATTCCACTGTATTCAATGTATTTAATTATATACAGTTGTATGTCTTTGTATTTTATATATACATATATGTTTGTATTCAATACATATTTTTTTGAATTCAATATATATGATGATTCTGAAAGATAAATAAAAGTTTACTACTGTATATTTAAATTATATTTTAATTGTATATATCTATACTATAATTAATACGTCTATTCTTTGATATATATATATGATTTTTTTTAAAAAATGTTCAAAACTTATAGGTCTATGTTTAAATGTAGGTGGTACCATCGACTGAATACTTGCATGCAGTGAACGGTGAAGGAAGGCATTACACCGTGTGCCTCTTAGAGAGAAAATGCAATTGTGGGCGGTTCCTATTTGACGAATTACCATGCCCACACACTTGGGCTGTCTTGAAGAGCAAGTTTCTAATGCCAGAAGATTATTGCTATGACTATTATAAACCAAAGTCTGTTGTAATGACATACAAGGTGCCCGTGTATCCGCTGCCGGATCGAAATGAATGGAATATACCAACACATATATCAGAGGAAGTTGTCTTACTACCCAAATGGAAAAGACCTCCTGGAAGGTGTAATGACTCGACCGGTCGTTTTGAGAGTTAGAGCCTTGAACCCTTATTAACTGCTTTCCCCTTATCTATTTCTGTTATTGTGACTTGCCGGGATGATTTGTTTTGAGTTTCGGAGTGTTTTGGGACACTTAGCCCCTAAATGAGAGCTTAAGTCTTAAAATTTGGATCGTGGTCGGAATTATGTGAAGACAGATCCGGAATGGAATTCAGTCGACTCCGTTAGCTCCGTTTAGTGATTTTGAGCTTAGGAGCGCGTCCGGAATGTGTTTTGGAGGTCTGTAGTAGATTTAGGCTTGAATTGGCGAAAGTTAGATTTTCGGCGATTTCGGTCGATAGTGGAAATTTTGATATCGAGCTCGGAATGGATTTCCAAAAGTGGTTGTAGGTTCGTATTGTCATTTGTGACATGTGTGTAAAATTTGAGGTAATTCGAACTAGATTTGATGTGGTTCGGCGTCGTTTGTAAAATTTGGAAAATTCTAAGTTCTTAGGCTTAAATACGTGCTTAATTCATGATTTTTGGTGTTATTCGATGTGGTGTGAAGGCTCGACTAAGTTCGTATAGTGTTATAGGATTGGTTGGTAGGTCTGGTTGAGGTCGGATAACTTTCGAGTGCTTAACGGATCAAAAGTTGGATTTGTGTTGCTACCGAAATCTTCAGGCATCTGTCATTTTCGCACGTGCGGTGGAGAGACCACAGGTACGTGATCGCACGTGCGGAGAGGCAAGCACAGAAGCGGATTTGGTATGTGTGGTCAGGGGTCACAGGTGCGAAGGGAAATGCCGCATCTGCGATGCCCGCAGGCACGGAGGAGATCGCAGAAGCGGACAATAGTCCGTAGACGCGCACTCGCAGGTGCGACCCTTTTTCCGCAGAAGCGGACCCAACCCTCTTAAGTCGTTTCCGCACCTACGAAGGAAATTCCGCAGGTGCGGCATCGCAGGTGCGACCCAAGGTCCGCAGATGCGGAATAACTGTGCAGAAAAGGGGCAGATTCGAGGGTTTGAAGTTTACTTCACAAATTTGATTGAGAGCTCGGTAGAAGGCGAAATTTGGAGAGATTTTTGGATGAAGTTTTTGGGTAATGATTCTTAACTCCCTTAGGTTTTATTCCACTAATCTATGCTTGAATGCATCGTTTAAATTCGGATTTGGGGTGAAAAATTGAGAAAAGTTCTTAGGCCGAATTTTGGGGTTTTGATTGAGATTTTGGTGTTGGATTTTAGTAAATTTGATATGGTTAGACTCGTGAGTGAATGAGATTTCATATTTTACAACTTTTACCCGATTCCGAGAAGTGGGCCCTACGGGTGATTTTGAGTTAATTTCGAAATTTTTGTTAAAATGTTGATTTCGTTAATTAGATGAGTCTATTATTGTTTATGATATATAATTCCTTTTGGCTAGATTTGGGCCATTCAGAGCCGGATATTTATGGAAAGGGCATTCTTACGGATTGATTGAGTTTGACTCGAGGTAAGTGGCTTGCCTAACTTTGTGTGGGGGAAATCCCCTTAAGATTTGGAATTATTGTGATATGTGAGCGCCGTGTACGTGAGGTGATGAGTACGTATATGGGCTAGTTGTGGTAAAACCCGATTTTCTTACTGAGCAGCAACATATTTTCTTGTTATTTTGAGTTATACCATTTTAATGAGTACTAATCTATTTTCATTCTTAATTGAGTTATTCCAATATGTGTAGCTATCATGTTTAGTCTAATACAACATGTCTACGTGTCTTAATTATTTATGTGAATTATGTGCAACATACTTAGTGAATTTCCTGCTTCTTTCCTGACTGGTACTTAGTCTAAATTGTAAGAATTTCGGGATATAATTGTATTTCTATCATTCGCGCTGCATATTTACTTTGGGACTACAGAACGGTATTCCGGGAGATCCTCCTGTACTGCATATTTACTTTGGGACTACGGAACGGTATTCCGGGAGATCCCCCTGTCTTGCATATTTACTTTGGGACTACAGAACGGTATTCCGGGAGATCCTCCTGTACTGCATATTTACTTTGGGACTACGGAACGGTATTCCGGGAGATCCCCCTGTCTTGCATATTTACTTT
Source organism: Nicotiana otophora (assembly GCA_000715115.1). Taxonomy (NCBI): domain Eukaryota; kingdom Viridiplantae; phylum Streptophyta; class Magnoliopsida; order Solanales; family Solanaceae; genus Nicotiana; species Nicotiana otophora. The sequence goes on from AWOL01S0023705.1 coordinate 13,978, forward strand.
GGGACTACAGAACGGTATTCCGGGAGATCCTCCTGTACTGCATATTTACTTTGGGACTACGGAACGGTATTCCGGGAGATCCCCCTGTCTTGCATATTTACTTTGGGACTACAGAACGGTATTCTGGGAGATCCCCCTACTCATTTACGTTTGCGACTACCAGACGGTATCTCGGGAGATCCCCTGTTGTGTTTCTGTGTACTAAGCTGTTACCTTCTATGATTTTATTATTGTTAAATTTTAACCTTTATTTTATTGCGGTATTATACTCTATATTGTTTTATTATAGATTTACCAGTAGGGCCCTGACCCGACCTCGTCACTACTCGACCGAGGTTAGGCTTGGCACTTACTAGGTACCGATTATGGTGTACTCATGCTACTCTTTGCACATGTTTTTTGTGTGCAAATTCAGGTGCACCTTATCAGCCGCACTATCAGTGAGTCGGGACAGTTTTGGAAACTTCGAGGTATATCTGCCGCGTCCGCAGACCTCGGAGTCCCCTTCTACTCTTTCCCATGTCCATTATCTTCTGTATTTTTCCTTGGTAGACTCTGATGTATAGAGATACTAGATCGTTCCTTCTGTAGCTTATGATTCATGATGTTCTGGGTTTTGGGATTTGTTATGTATTTTTTTGAATAGTTGGTTAAATTTATATTTTTATTTCATTATTCCGCAAATGTTAGGCTTATCTAGTTGTAGAGACTAGGTGCCGTCACGACGTCACACAGAGGGGAAATTGGTTCGTGACAAGTTGATATCAGAGCTCTAGGTTTGTAGATGTCATGAGTCACAAGCCGGTTTATTAGAGTCTCGCGGATCGGTACGGAGTCATCTGTGCTTATTTTCGGGATGCTATGGAACTATTAGGAAAAATTCACTACTTTGATTCCTTGTCGTGCGAAAATTGTTGACTTCAGAGATTCTAAATTTTTGTATTCTATTCTCTCACATATGGTGAGGACACGTATAAGCGGATCTGATGAACAGGCACCCGCGCCCCTGCTAGAGCCGTGAGAGGCCGGGGCCGGGGCCGGGGTAGAGGCCGAGGACTTCCACGTGGTGCTGCCAGAGCACCCGCACGAGCTGCTACAGAGGAGCCCCAATAGCTCAAGCTGGAGGGCAGACACCTGAGATACCTATTGTTGCACCAGCCCTCCAGGAGACTCTAGCCTAGTTTTCTGAGTATGTTCAATACCTTAGCTCAGGCTGGATTGATTCCACTTGCTCCTGCCATATCTTAGGCCGGGGGAGGAGCACAGACTCCCATCGCCGGTGCTCCAGAGCAGCGGGTTCAGGTCGACCAGGTTCCAGAGATTGTACCAATGCAGCCAATAGCTCCAGCTCAGCCTGAGGTTAGGGCAGCAGCTTCTAAGGCGGAGCAGCTCAGATTTGAGAGGTACAAAAAGTACCACCCACCTACTTTCAGCGGATTGGCTACAGATGATGCTCAGGATTTTATGGAGGAATGTCATCGTATTCTCCGTACTATGGGCGTAGCGGAGACAAAAGGGGTTTCTTTTACCACATTCCAGCTTAGAGGAGCAGCCTATCAGTGGTGGCATGCTTATGAGTTGGGTAGTCCGGCTGAGGCAACTTCACTTACATGGACTCAGTTCTCGGACATATTTTTGAGAGAGTATGTCCCTCAGAGCCTCAGGGACTCATGGCGCGCGGAGTTTGAGCAGATGGGCTAGGGTGCTATGACTGTGTCAGAATATGCAGTTCGCTTCAGTGATTTGGCTTGACATGCACCGGCCTTAGTTGCCATAGTTCGAGAGAGGGTTCGACGATTTATTGAGGGTCTCCATTCCAGCATCCGGAGTAGTATGGCCAGGGAATTGGAGATGGATATTTCTTATCAGCAGGTTGTGGGTATTGCCAGGAGGTTCGAGGGAATATTTGCCCGGGATAGAGAGGAGAGGGAGGCCAAGAGGTCTTGAGAGGCTGGTTATTATTCTGGAGCTCGTGCCCCAGCAGTTAGCCATGGTAGGGGTTATGTGAGCCGCCCCGTTCATTCAGCTCTTCCAGCCTCCAACGGTGATCCTACTCCTTCTAGACCCTAGGAGCCTTATTATGCACCGTCAGTATCTAGTATGCCTCCTACACGGGGTGTTCCTAGCGGCCAGTCCAGCAGACTTGGCCCGAGCCAGTAATAGCAGCCACGCCCTCCCAGATCTTGTTTTGAGTGTGGCGACACTCGCTACTTGGTGAGGGATTGCCCCAGGATTAGGAGGGGTGCACCTCCACAGACTTTTCAACCACAGTGTGCTCCACCGGGTCCTCAGGCTATGATTACAGCACCAGCTGCCACCCCACCTGCTCAACCAGCTCGAGGTGGAGGTCGGGGAGGTAGAGGTCTCCCTAGAGGGGGAGGCCAGGCCAGATATTATGCACTTCCTGCTCGTACAGAGGCAATTGCTTCTGATTCTGTCATTACATGTGTTGTTCCAGTCTGTCATAGAGATGCGTCGGTATGATTTGACCAAGGCTCTACATATTTTTTTATGTCCTATTATTTTGCCCCGTATTTGGGCGTATCTCGGGATTCTTTGAGTTCCCCTATTTATGGGAGATTCTCTTGTTGTGGACCACGTGTATCGGTCGTGTTTGATTGCTCTTAGTGGTTTTGAGACCAGAGCCGATTTATTATTGCTCAGTATGGTGAACTTTGATATTATTTTGGGCATGGACTCGTTGTCGCCCCATTATGCTATTCTTGATTGTCACGCTAAAACTGTGACGCTGGCTATGCCAGGCTTACCGCGATTAGAGTGGAGAGGTACCTTAGAGTTTACTCCCAACAGATTTATTTCTTTTCTTAAAGCTCAACGAATGGTTGAGAAGGGGTGTGGCGCATATCTAGCTTATGTGAGAGATGTCAGTATTGATACCCCTACAGTTGAGTCAGTTCCAGTAGTGAGGGACTTTCTAGATGTGTTTCCAGCTGATCTTCCGGGCATGCCGCCCGACAGAGATATTGATTTTGGCATTGATTTGTTACCGGGTACTCAGCCCATCTCTATTCATCCATATTGTATGGCTCCTCCTAAATTGAAGGAGTTGAAAGAGCAGTTACAAGAATTGCTTGACAAAGGCTTCATTCGGCCCAGTGTGTCACCTTGGGGTGCTCCTGTCTTATTTGTGAGGATGAAGGATGGTTCTATGCGGATGTGCATTGGTTACCGCCAGTTGAACAAAGTCACAATGAATAACAGGTACCCATTGCCTCGTATTGATGACTTATTTGATCTGTTACAAGGTGCTAGAGTGTTTTCCAAGATTGACTTACATTCAGGTTATCATCAGTTGAAGATTCGGGAGCCGGATATCCCGAAGACTGCTTTCAGGACCAGATATGGTCACTATGAGTTTCTTGTCATGTCATTTGGGCTGACCAATGCCCCCCAACAACCTTTATGCATTTGATGAACAGTGTGTTCCGGCCTTATCTTGATTCCTTCGTTATTGTATTTATTGATGACATCCTGGTATATTTCCGGTCTCGGGAAGATCATGAGCAACACATGAGGACCGTGCTTCAGACTTTGAGGGAGAAGATGTTGTATGCAAAATTTTCTAAGTATGAATTCTGGCTTGATTCAGTGGTATTCTTGGGACACATAGTGTCTTGTGATGGGATCAAGGTAGATCCGAAGAAGATTGAAGCAGTGCAGAGTTAGCCCAGGCCGTCCTCAGCTACAGAGATCCGAAGTTTTCTTGGTCTGGCGGGGGTATTACATTCGCTTTGTAGAGGGATTCTCATCTATTGCAGCACCTATGACCAGGCTGACCCAGAAGGGTGCTCCGTTCAGGTAGACAGAGGAATATGAGGAGAGCTTTCAGAAGCTCAAGACATCTTTGACTACGGCCCCAGTGTTGGCATTAGCTACAGGTTCGGGGTCTTATACTGTATATTATGATACATCGCGTATTGGTCTCGGCGCGGTGTTGATGCAGGACGGTAGGGTGATTGCCTACGCGTCCAGACAGCTGAAGGTGCACAAAAAGAACTATCTTGTGCATGACCTTGAGTTAGCAACTATTGTTCATGCCTTGAAGATATGGAGGCATGATTTGTATGGTGTTCCTTGTGAGATTTACACCGATCATCGGATTTTGTAGCATCTGTTTAAGCAGAAAGATCTTAACTTACGTCAGCGGAGGTGGTTGAAGCTACTTACCTTGGGAAGGCCAATGTGGTGGCCGATGCTTTGAGTCGCCGGGCAGAGAGTTTGGGGAGTTTAGCATATCTACCAGCAGCAGAGAGGCCATTGGCGTTGGATGTTCAGGCCTTAGCCAGCCAGTTTGTGAGATTGGATATTTCTGAGCCGAGTCGAGTATTGGCTTGTGTGGTCTCTCGGTCTTCTCTTTATGATTGTATCAGGAAGCGTCAGTATGATGACCCCCATTTGCTTGTCCTTAAGGACACGGTCCAGCACGGTGATGCTAAGGAGGTCACTATTGGAGATGATGGTGCATTGAGGATGCATGGCAGGCTATGTGTGCCCAATGTAGATGGTTTGCGTGAGTTGATTCTTCAGGAGGCTCACAGTTCGTGGTACTCTATTCATCCGGGTGCCGCAAAGATGTATCAGGACTTGAAACAGCATTACTGGTGGAGGAGAATGAAGAAGAACATAGTAGAGTATGTGGCTCGATGTCTGAATTGCTAGCAGGTAAAATATGAGCATTAGCGACCAAGTGGATTGTTTCAGAAGATAGAGATTCTGGAGTGGAAATGGGAGCGAATCACTATGGACTTCGTTGTTGGTCTCCCACGGACTCAGCGGAAGTTTGATGCAGCTTGGGTGATTGTGGATAGGCTCATTTCATTCCTGTGATGACTATCTATTCTTTCGAGCAGCTAGCTCGAATCTACATCCGTGAGATCGTCAGGCTTCATGGCGTACCGGTATCTATTATCTCTGACCGGGGTACGCAGTTTACATCATGGTTCTGGAGAGTTGTACAACATGAGTTGGGTACTAGGGTTGAGTTGAGCACATCATTTCACCCTCAGACGGACGGGTAGTCCGAGCGCACTATTCAGATATTAGAGGATATGCTTCGTACATGTGTGATAGATTTTTGGGGTGCTTGGGACCAGTTCTTGCCACTTGCAAAATTTGCTTACAATAACAGTTATCAGTCCAGCATTCAGATGGCACCGTATGAGGCTCTGTGCAGTAGGCGGTGTCGGTCCCCAGTGGGTTGGTTCGAACCTGGTGAGGCCAGATTATTGGGTATGGACTTGGTTCAGGATGCCTTGGAAAAGGTGAACGTGATTCAGGATAGACTTCGCATAGCCCAGTCCAGACAGAAGAGTTAAGCGGACCGGAAGGGCGTTATGAGGTTTGGGAAAAAGGGCAAGCTGAGCCCAAGGTTCATTGGTCCATTTAAGGTGTTGCGTCGAGTTGGGGAGGTTCCTTATGAGCTCGCCCTGCCTCCTAGTCTAGCAGGATTTCATCCGGTATTCCATGTTTCTATGCTCCGAAAGTATCACGGCGATCCGTCCCATGTGTTGGATTTCAGCTCAGTTCAATTGGACAAGGATCTATCTTATGTTGAGGAGCCAGTGGCTATTTTAGACAGGCGAGTCAAAAAGCTAAGATCAAAGAACATTGCTTCCGTGAAGGTTCATTGGAGGGGACAGCCGGTCGAGGAGGCGACGTGGGAGACCGAGCAGGATATGCGCAACCGTTATCCTCATCTTTTCACCACTTCAGGTATGTCTCTATGCTCGTTCGAGGAAGAACGATTGTTTTAAGAGGGGGAGGATGTAACAAATTGGCCAGTCGTTTTGAGAGTTAGAGCCCCGAACCCCTATTAACTGCTTTCCCCATATCTATTTCTGCTATTGTGACTTGCCATGATGATTGGTTTTGAGTTTCAGAGTGTTTTGGGACACTTAGTCCCTAAATGAGAGCTTAAGTCTTAGAATTTGGGTCGTAGTCGAAATTGTGTGAAGACAGATCCGGAATGGAATTTCGTTGACTCTGTTAGCTCAGTTGAGTGATTTTAAGCTTAGGAGCGCGTCCAGAATGTGTTTTGGAGGTCTGTAGTAGATCTAGGCTTGAATTGGCAAAAGTTAGATTTTCGGCGATTTTGGTCGATAGTGGAAATTTTGATATCGAGCTCGGAATAGATTTCCGAAAGTGGTTGTAGGTTCGTAGTGTCATTTGTGACCTGTGTGTTAAATTTGAGGTAATTCGGACTAGATTTGACGTGGTTCGGCGTCGTTTGTAGAATTAGGAAAATTCTAAGTTCTTAGGCTTGAATCCGTGCTTAATTCATGATTTTTGGTGTTATTCGATGTGGTTTGAAGGCTCGACTAAGTTCGTATGGTGTTATAGGATTGGTTGGTAGGTTTGGTTGAGGTCCCGAGGGCCACGGGTGAGTTTCGAGTGCTTAACGGATCAAAAGTTGGATTTGTGTTGCTGCTGAAGTCTTCAGGCATCTGTCATTTTTTCACTTGCGGTGGAGAAACTGCAGGTGCGTGATCGCACGTGCAGAGAGGCAAGAGCTGAAGCGGATTTGGGATGTGTGTTCAGGGGTCGCAGGTGCGAAGGGAAATGCCGCATCTGCGATGCCCGCAGATGCGCTAAACGACCCGCAAGCGCGGAGGAGATCGCAGAAGCGGACAATAGTCCGCAGGCGCGCACTCGCAGGTGAGGCCCTTTTTCCACAGAAGAGGACCTAACCCTCTTAAGTCATTTCTGCACCTGCCAAGGAAATTCCGCAGGTGCGGCGTCGTAGGTGCGACCCAAGGTCCGCAGATGCGGAATAACTGGGCAGAAAAGGGGCAGATTCGAGGGTTTGAAGTTCACTTCACAAATTTGATTGAGAGCTCGGTAGAAGGCGGAATTTGGAGAGATTTTCGGAGGAAGTTTTTAGGTAATGATTCTTAACTCCCTTATGGTTGTATTCCACTAATCTATGCTTGAATTCGTCGTTTAAATTCGGATTTGGGGTGGAAAATTGAGAAATGTTCTTAGGCCGAAATTTAGGGTTTTGATCGAGATTTTGGTCTCGGATTGTAGTAAATTTGATATGGTTAGACTCGTGAGTGAATGAGCTTTCATATTTTATGACTTTTACCCGATTCCGAGAAGTGGGCCCCACGGGCAATTTTGAGTTAATTTCGGAATTTTTGTTAAAATGTTGATTGCGTAAATTAGATGAGTCTATTATTGTTGTAATTATGATATGTAATTATTTTTGGCTAGATTTGGGCCATTCAAAGCCGGATAGTCGTGGAAAGGGCATTCTTACGGATTGATTGAGCTTGACTTGAGGTAAGTGGCTTGCCTAACTTTATGTGGGGGAAATTCCCTTAAGATTTGGAACTATTATGATACGTGAGCGTCGTGTACGTGAGGTGACGAGTACGTACACGGGCTAGTTGTAGTAAAACCCTATTTTCTTACTGAGCAGCAACATTTTTTCCTATTATTTTGAGTTATACCATTTTAATGAGTACTAATCTATTTTCATTCTTAATTGAGTTATTCCAATATGTGCAACTATCATGTTTAGTCTAATACAACATGTCTACGGTACTTAATTGTTTATGTAAATTATGTGCAACATGCTTAGTGAATTTCCTGCTTCTTCCCTGACTGGTACTTAGTCTAAATTGTAAGAATTTCGGGATGTAGTTGTATTTCTATCATTCGCGCTGCATATTTACTTTGGGACTACGGAACGGTATTTCGGGAGATCCCCTTGTACTGCATATTTACTTTGGGACTACGGAACTGTATTCCGGGAGATCCTCCTGTACTGTATATTTACTTTGGGACTATGAAACGGTATTCCGGGAGATTCCCCTGTACTGCATATTTACTTTGGGACTACGGAACGGTATTCCGGGAGATCCCCCTGCACATTTACTTTGGGACTACGGAATAGTATTCTGGGAGATCCCCCTGCTCATTTACGTTTGGTACTACGAGACGGTATCTCGGGAGATCCCCTGTTGTGTTTCTACGTACTGAGTTGTTACCTTCTATGATTTCATTATTGTTAAATTTCAACCTTTATTTTATTGAGGTATTGCACTCTATATTATTTTATTATATATTTACTAGTAGGGCCCTGACCTGACCTCGTCACTACTCGACCGAGGTTAGGCTTGGCACTTACTGGGTACCGATTGTGGTGTACTCATGCTACTCTCTGCACATGGTTTTCGTGTGCAGATCCATGTGCACCTTATAAGCCGCACTATCAGTGAGCCGGGACAGCTTTGGAGACTTCAAGGTATATCTGCCGCGTTCGCAGACCTCGGAGTCCCCTTCAACTCTTTCCCATATCCATTATCTTCTGTATTTTTCCTTGTTAGACTCTGATGTATAGAGACACTAGATCGTTCCTTCTGTAGTTTGTGATTCATGATATTCCGGGTTTTGGGATTTGTTGTGTATTTTTTTGAATAGTTGGTTAAATTTATATTTTTATTTCATTATTCTGCAAATGTTAGGCTTATCTAGTTGTAGAGACTAGGTGCCATCACGACGTCACACGGAGGAAAAATTGGGTCGTGATAGAAGGCCAAAGAAGAAGCGCGATAAGCCGTTCAGTGAATTGATGTAGAAGAAAAATCAACATTCATGTAGCACATGTAGGCAGGAAGGACATAATAAGCGTACTTGTAAAAATGCTCCACGTAGAAATTAGTTCACATTTTGACTTGTATTAGTGCTATAACGATGTGTCATAGATTCCGGTGACATTTTGAAATAATACATGCTCCCTCCGTTTCAATTTATATGAACCTATTTCATTTTTAGTCCGTGCCAAAAAGAATGACCTCTTTCCTTATTTGGCAGCAATTTACCTTTATGCAATAATTTATAGCCACATAAAATATATGTGCCTCATTTTACACCACAAGTTCAAAAGTCTTCTCTCTTTTCTTAAACTCCGTGCCCAGTCAAATGAGTTCACATAAATTGAAACGGAGGGAGTATTAATTAGTTGGTGTATTTGGATATTTTGGGTGAATACATTCTGGATATAGTTAGTTGGTGTATTAGATTATTGTGTGAATACATTCTGCTGAATATAATTTAGTAAACTGCTGAATACATATTGCATTTATATTTTGAATAAATATGAATACATACAGGTGCAGTTAAATTTGAATACATAATTACAATATGCTGAATACATATCAATACAAAATGACTTACACAAACAATACAATCTGGAAACATTTGAATACTTATGAATACAAAATGCAGTACACATACAACATAATATGAACATATTCGAATACATCTGAATACAAAGTGTATATCACATATAGTACAATCTCTTGAATATATATCAATACATAATGCATATACAACCTGATATATTACTTTATATATAAATATATTTATACATATCTATACAATCTGCTAAAGGACCATTTTTAGTAAACTGATGAATGCATATTGTATATATACATCTGTTGAATACATACGAATACAACCTGTTGAATACATATGAATACTGCGGCACAAAATATTGAAGCATCGACTGAATACTTGAAATTATCATATATAAACACTGTGGATACAGTGAATAAAATGAAAACATGATTTTTTCTTAACTGAACACCATCTTTACCAAAACAATATTCAAAAAACAGTATTCACATAAAACTACCTTCTAAAACTACATTCACCTAAAACTACTCTAACACTATCTTCACCGATGTATCCGAATCCGTGATTTGCCTAACAATCTTTGAGGGTGCTTCGTTCTCGCTTATGGCATCAGCGTCTATCTTCTGCATAGCATAGTCCCAAAGGAGAGCACCATATCTTTGATGGAGTAAATTGGCATCAAATGTTATTTGTGGAACCAAACCAAAAGTACTCAGAAACTCTACGTATGCCGCGACATGCAACCCACAATCCCTGAAAATGTAGATTGAAATAATTTAAAACAATTCATATTATTAGATTTATAAATGATACAAGCAAGAGGATTGAATACACACATGCTCCCAGATTTTTGTTGAGGTAGATTTGAAATGAAAACAACATCAAAGGGATCAGTTTGTGCCTTATCACTGTATGCTGAGTCATGAGACCAATCTATGCCTTGCTTATCTCTGTAAAAATCACTGATCGATAGATACAGAGGTACAAGCTTAGCAAGCTTATCTATCTTAGAAGCCAAATAGGCATCATGACTTGTTGATCTGTATGAGTCATACATTTTGATACATCTCTCCTTGAATGAGACAACTGCCAATATCCAATGAAGTTTGTCCTTCAAGTTGACTAGTATCAAGACATTGTCAACAGTATGCCACGATACATTAGCTAGCAATCTGTAGCCCCTTATGTACTCACATACGACATCCTCTTCTTTGGCTACATTTGTATTACTATATGTATCACCATACCTGTCGAAGATTTTAGCGATTCTTGTCTTGAATATACAATCAACAATTGTATACTTGAAGTTGGTTGTTTGGTTGTACTTTCCCTTCTTTCTCAAGTAGTAAAAATATGACATCAATATGCTATATATAAAATTAAATACATAGCGTCAGTATACTGAATGAAATCAAGCAAAACAAACTGAATATAGAAACTGAATATAGAAGTATCAACTGCTAAAAACAAATTAAATTTACATAATTCTGTTAGATACATACTGATATATAATTGGCATATTGAAAACAAACTGAAAACAAACTGAATATAAATTGGCATCACCTGTTAGATACATAATGCTGAATATATAGATGCATTTAATATTGAATACAGTTAAATACATTCTGATAACTAAATACATATTGATAACGAAACATACTGCTCTATATCAGTCGTACCGTTAAGAAACTAATCAAGAATACATACTGCTTTTAACAAATTGCTAGAGAAAACTGTGAAATAAATATAAATCTGAATACAATTAAATACACAAGATACCCGTAACTTATTGAATTGACCCCAGCAGCAGATGTATATTAACAGCAACGGAGAACAAATAGAACTCATAGAAAACATCTGTTTACATAGCACATCAACAATATAAATACAAATGCATACAAAATTTGTATGAGTTCTCAAATTGTGAAATATACAATTAGACAAACCAAACAGAAAAAAATGAATTAAACTGAATTTGGAAGAGGTATATCTTACATTGTCATTCCATAGTTTACCGTCAAATGAGAGAAGGTAAAATCAATTTTTTGAAGTGACTTGATCTAACTCCAAAATCTAACGGTATATGCAGTGTTGACTTGTTCTTCTTGTAATGGTCTTCCAAATCACTTCTACAAGGAATTGGAAAAAATATTATATCCACTTTCTAAATTATAAATACATATTAGACATATCGGGTAAAAAAAACTTACTTTTGATCATGTTTACTGAGAAGACCATCACGAACCCATTTCTCGTATTCCTGAATGACTAATGTAGGATGTGGCCCCGATATTAAATTATTTTTAAAGGGGTATATTTTGTCAAATATGGGAGTCAACTTTTCTGAGGTACCTATTGTTTATTGAAGTCATTAATAAAGACATTTAATTATAGATGTAATGGGGAAATAGATCATAACTTTATAATACATTATTTTTGTTTAATAATTTACTAACCGGCGGAGTCGAAGTTTGACTCGTAAGGCGAAGAATACTATCGACTTGGACGCCGATTCCTATGAGAGGGTAATGGGGCCGAATCAATTTGTTTTTGCTGGATGATGTATCACAATTCTAGTTTCTGGAATTTGACTTGGAAGAAACTTGTCCGCCAACTCAAATTGTGATACATGTACTTCTCTGGATACACCCTCGTGGCATATAGGTGGTATGCTACACGGCACCTCAGATGTAGTATTTCCCTCCACTCTTACTGTAAGGACCCATAAAAATTTTAACCAAAAACTCGGGGTTTCGTGGTGCCAAGATAGATTCCTGCGTTACTATCTGAACAGTACCCTACAGACTTAGAGGAGAATATTTCGCAGAAGAAAGCATTTCTGCGGCCCATTATGCGGCCACATAATCACTCTACGGACCGCATAATGGCCGCAGAGTGAAGCAGTAAGTTTGGCCAATTTGAGGTCAGTTTTGCGGTCGATTATGCGATCGCATAATTGATATGCGGACCATATATCGGTCGCATAATTCTTCTTGGGTTTCTGCGGAGGGAGTTCTGCGGTACATTATGCGACCGCAGAACAAGTATGCGGATCGCATACTGATCGCATACCTGAGCCGAAAGTTTAGGCCCAGAGGGCCATTTCTGCGGTCACTTTGCGGACCGCATAACCATTAAGCGGTCGCATATGCGATTGCAGACCTGTGTCGGGGCACCATTTTTCTTAATTTAAAACCCGACCCCCATTCCGTTAAAATACCCCTTTAGTCTATTTTGTAGCTCATTTATGATATTTCTAGAGTGAGAGAGAAGGTTCTAGATGGAGGGCCTAATTTTTCATCAAATTGATCTTCAACCATCACTCAAAGCCTTGGAAATATTCAAGTAGAGTACTAAAATTCTTCACCCTAAAAGGTAAGACTTCATCACCCCAACTCTTAATTTCAAATATAGCTATAATGGGGTACTAGGGTGATACTTCATGGGTATGAGGGTAGTTTATCTTGCATGCATGTGTGATAAAGAGTGAGGGGGAAAAGTGAGCTAGACCCATGAACGTTTTCCTAATTCTCAGTTCAATTTGTATATTGCTAAAATAGATTATGGTTGCTAAGGGTTCCGGATAATTGTAGAGTCTAAAGAAGCGCAATTGAGGTATGTATGGCTAACTCTCTTCTTTCTAGAATCAAACTCCTGGTGTCCGAATGATGGGTGTAAGTTCTAACTTGATCATACTAGAATTGTTTGCCTTAGTGTGTTGGATTGAAAGATTTATGTTTCCTAATTGTTTTAGATGGTTACCATGTCATCATGCTATTCGAGAACGTAATTATGTTGTTTCCAAGCTCCTTCTCTTATGTGTGCAATGCCTTATGTGATGATGTTATTTGAACGGATAAAAAGGAAAAAGACTTGAATTGTAAAATGTTCCCAAGTGCCAAGAACTACTTAATAAATGAGGATGTTTGTATCATGTAACAAAAGATGGGAAAGAAATGTGAATTTAGTGAACAATTGAAAGAGGTTATGTCTCACTTGAGATGGCTTAGCCGATCGGGCCGAGATCGGATGCCATGTTGTACACATGGTGGCATTTGTATTGGAATTGTTGATTTGCATTGTGGATATGGATATGTCTCACTTGAGATGGCTTAGCCGGTCGGGCCGGAACCGGACTCCGTGTAAAAATACGGTGGCATTGTGAGTTGTGACTTTGGCACTAAAGATTATTAATCTAAAAAGATGAAAAGATTGAATTGGAAACTATGTGATCCTTACTTGGTGTTTCTTTGTATTTCTATGAAGTACTTATTGATTATTATGACTGCCTTCTCTTTGTTTCATTGTTCATTCTACTAAGATTGGTATTTGCCTTACATACTAGTACTATTCGACAATACTAACATCCCATTTGCCGGGGTGCTACATCTTTGAATGGATGTAGGTAGTTCCATCGCAGATAGTGCCGATCGCAGATAGTGGTACTCTCTTTCTCTCCTCACAACAGTCTTGGTGAGCCCCATTTCTCCCAGGGGTCATGTAGTCCTTCTTTTGTATAAGTTTTCATATTTTGAGGTATAGCCGGGGCCTTGTTGCCGGCATTGTCATGTTGCTCTTTTGTACTCTTAGAGGCTCTGTAGACGTTTATGTGGGTCATGTATATATGTTGGGGTGGTCGTTGGATCGAGTTATATTTTGGAAACTCAATTATGGCATAATGTATATAAGGAAAAATGAACTAGCAACGTTTATATATTTATATAACTGATCTCTCTCCTGTTTTACAAATGGTGATGCGTTCCCTTTTTGGATTATGAATGAGTCGAGTAGAAAAGGTTTAATAGGCTTGCTCGACCGAGTTCACTCGGTTGAGCGCCGGTCGCGCTCCCCGAGGTTGGGGAGTGACACTTACTTCACCACAAACAGGATTAACATCTGTATTTTGTTAATGTATACATATGTATATGAGTGTATTATAAAAAGATTTCATATGTCATTCAGCAATGCATAACTTATTCATGTTTTTGAATACATCTAAATATATCTAAATACAAACCATGTTTGGATGTGAAATTGTATATTGTTTCTGAATGTGAAATACATCTAAATACTGTTTCTGACTTGAATATACAATCCAAGCTTAAATACATCTAAATACTATTTGAATACTTATGAATACGTCCACATACAATATGCAAAGATCAAAGTAATAAGTATAAATACAGTGCATTTAGAATACAAATAAATACATCTGTATACATAATTCAATTAAAAGAATAATGAAGGTTGTTATAGAAAATGCATTTTGAAAACCCTTAAAACAAATTTGAAACTGAAATGACATGTATATAAATGTATACTGTAGTATGTATGTTACAATATACATGAGTAAACTGAATAATAATAAAAGATGTTTTAAAATATGTATTTATATAATCCTGAATACTTATGTATAACTGAAGTCACATGTATATACTTGTATTTTATAATGTGTATGATGTTGTATAGATGATTAATCTGAATAATAGCAGAAACTAAATTACAATATATATTCTGAATATATTTATATAAACATATACTAAAGAGGTTAAAAAATGTTAACCTCTGCATTCTCGCCAACAGCTATATCACTCTGTGTTTGGCCTTTGGGATTATCTTGTAAGTTGGCATCAGATGACATTTGAATACCATCATCACGTCTCCATGTGTTTTTCTTTCTCTGGTATACCCTTTCCGTATGTTGATTGGCTTTAACCTGGTCAAAAAGCTTCTTAATGTTTTCATTGATCAATGTCCTTAGAGACGTGAACTCGCCCATCACCTAATTAATACACAAATAATTAGAGAGGTGTTGGAAAAATATATGAATGTTAATTTTCAAACTGTAATGTTCAATATGTGCATACAAAACTCATATATTCTTTGAATGAATTTAGATCATTCCTCAAAGAAGATACTTCTTCTGTTTTAGAATCTGCTGGCTTCTTATCATGCAATACAGTTTCTTTGATTTCAGATATGCCAGCAGCAGGAATCTTGGATTGAGTCTCTGCATTTGAGGGATCTATAATCTGATGTTTGTACTTTTTGTGGGGCACTGATGAAGATGGACCAACACTTGCATCATGTTTCTTCTTAGGCTGAAGATGCGGTGTAGGACTAAAGTCATCCGAATCATCTGCATACTTGTCTGAATGAGTAGGAGTAGGACTGTTCTCTACATCAATGCCTCCTGGAGGAATCTGAATAACAGCAAGCTCTATATCGCTTGGTTGGATATCATTGTAAACAATCTGAAAATTGAAATATACTCAAAGTGAACAACCTTTGCTGTATGGTTACAAAGTTATTCTCATTGAATTAAATATGTATCTGTATACTGTTTTTTGTATTCTAATGTATTCAAGTTAATTAGAAAAACAGTGAAATAAAATATAGGTTGTATGCAACTATATTTACTATTTATTTCTAACACTGTATTATGTATTACATATTATTTGGCCTAATTTTGAAAAAGGACCATTGATGTCTGATGCATTGAACTATATTTCAATAAAAATTTCAACAAATGATTTCACTAACAAAAATATATTCTTAAAAAAAATATATCATCCACTTAACAAATAGTAAATTACCATGTTTCCCTGGTCATTGAATATGCTGTTCATCAGATCTGCATAAGTTGGCTGGTTGAGAGTGGATCTCCAATTGAGTATTTTGGGTATCCGGTTATCAACTCACAATACAATTTTGGGGTCAACCTTTGAACAACACTCGTAAAACCATAATTGCATGACAAGAGGCATCCCAGCTATCCTATAGTACTTCTTCTGAGAATCCATCTTCTTACTGATAAATTTAATAAGGTATTGGAATGCATCAATACCCCATGGATAATCAGAATATCTCTCACTCTCGACTAAGTCAAAATATAGTCTTGGGATGGTTGTGCTGTTCTTCTCGGATGAAAATATAAAAGTGTGTATGAAATACAATACAACTATCTTGATGGCATACCCATCGTTGTCATGACCTCAATTCTTGTCATCAAAGCATGTCAACAAATCTTTCTTCTTGACATTCTTTGCACCGCCAAAGCATGTCTCAACAATCCGGTTAGGCACCTTTGTGTTGAACTGAAAATCTTCAGGGTCACCAACACAATTGAGACCAGTGACAAGCGCAAACTCCCTGATTGAGAAGGATAATGTTGTACCATTGACGTATATTGAAAATACATCGTCATGACTTCCTTCTAACTGCAGAATCATGAAGCACCTGAGCAATTGATGCTGGACCTCACAACGCTTCATATTAAGGAAACTTCCAAAATAAGTAGTACCCAATATTTTGTACTGCTCTGGAGTAAGTTTTTGTTTGAGGTCGGAGACTATGTCTGTGTTAGTATATGAACTGATATGCGGTGATGAAATAGGCGGGTGTTTCACAAATAGTTTAATTTTCTGCATACAACAAGAATTACAAAAAGATTTCATATGTCAACAGCAATACATAACTCATTAATTGTTGAATACATATAAATACAACTAAATACAATATGCAAAATACACTGGAGTAAGAAATCAGTGATGGAAATAGTTGTATACATATAAATACATCCACATACAACAATCAAAAGTCATTGTAATGAGTACAAAACAGTGAAGGCACCTTTGAAATACTTATGAATACATCTACATACAATATGCAAAGGTCACTNATCCACTTAACAAATAGTAAATTACCATGTTTCCCTGGTCATTGAATATGCTGTTCATCAGATCTGCATAAGTTGGCTGGTTGAGAGTGGATCTCCAATTGAGTATTTTGGGTATCCGGTTATCAACTCACAATACAATTTTGGGGTCAACCTTTGAACAACACTCGTAAAACCATAATTGCATGACAAGAGGCATCCCAGCTATCCTATAGTACTTCTTCTGAGAATCCATCTTCTTACTGATAAATTTAATAAGGTATTGGAATGCATCAATACCCCATGGATAATCAGAATATCTCTCACTCTCGACTAAGTCAAAATATAGTCTTGGGATGGTTGTGCTGTTCTTCTCGGATGAAAATATAAAAGTGTGTATGAAATACAATACAACTATCTTGATGGCATACCCATCGTTGTCATGACCTCAATTCTTGTCATCAAAGCATGTCAACAAATCTTTCTTCTTGACATTCTTTGCACCGCCAAAGCATGTCTCAACAATCCGGTTAGGCACCTTTGTGTTGAACTGAAAATCTTCAGGGTCACCAACACAATTGAGACCAGTGACAAGCGCAAACTCCCTGATTGAGAAGGATAATGTTGTACCATTGACGTATATTGAAAATACATCGTCATGACTTCCTTCTAACTGCAGAATCATGAAGCACCTGAGCAATTGATGCTGGACCTCACAACGCTTCATATTAAGGAAACTTCCAAAATAAGTAGTACCCAATATTTTGTACTGCTCTGGAGTAAGTTTTTGTTTGAGGTCGGAGACTATGTCTGTGTTAGTATATGAACTGATATGCGGTGATGAAATAGGCGGGTGTTTCACAAATAGTTTAATTTTCTGCATACAACAAGAATTACAAAAAGATTTCATATGTCAACAGCAATACATAACTCATTAATTGTTTTGAATACATATAAATACAACTAAATATAATATGCAAAATACACTGGAGTAAGAAATCAGTGATGAAAATAGTTGTATACATATAAATACATCCACATACAACAATCGAAAGTCATTATAATGAGTACAAAACAGTGAAGGCACTTTTGAAATACTTATGAATAAATCTACATACAATATGCAAAGGTCACTGTAATAAGTACAAATACAGTGAATGAACTTTTGAATACATTTAAACACATCTAAATACAATATGCAAAAGACACTAGAATAAATAAACACAAATTAGTGAAGCCAAATTTTGTATACATATAAATACATCTACATACACACATACAAAAGTCATTGTAATAAGTATAAATCAGTGATGAAATTTTTGAATACTTATGAATACATCTAAATACAATATGCAAAATTCAGTGTAATAAGTATAAATACAGTGAAGGCAATTTTGAATACTTATGAATACATCAACATACATATAAATCAAATCAATAAATAAGAAGAGGAAACTAAGTATCCACTATTGCACATATATAAATACAATAATATACAATAATAGAAACCCATTGGAGAAGGTAATACTCAATGTATGAGTACTCAAATACATATTGATACATCAATAATTACCTTTTCGTCCCGTGTATCCGAGCTATTTCTTACATCGACCTCCTTTCCCTTGACACCTAAAGTATCATCCATAGATTTTTTTCTCTTTTACACAACGGGGAGTGTTGATTCTTTCGAAGATTTCTCAACTTGGGCTTCTTTCAATGTATCATTGCATATTTTTGTTCTCCTCTCTGCAGCTGTATTTCTGCTAAACCTGCAAATTCCAATTTCGCTTGAGTGATTTGCAAAGAGAAAGAGGGCCCATCGAAATTGAGTACTTTGGTGGGTATACCTCTGGTAACCATCTTCTGGGATGCTGAATCAACCATTGGAAAGAAAATCTAAAGTTTTCTGTTGAATACAATAACAATGGTTATTGTTTATAAAAAAATAGTAGAGATAAAAGAATAAACAAAATACAAGCGAAATTCTAATAAGTTAAATACTTACCACAACTATTTGTAGCAAAAAATAACGAAAGTTGAGAGAGACAATGCAGATGGCGGGTATGAAATTAGCGTGGTGACTCAGAATGGGGAAGAGCTAGGTGATGTGGGTAAGAGAAATTTTCAGTTGCAAAATCGTGGTTTCTGGGAATGGAGGAAGAGAATGACGTGTATGAAATTAGAGAGAGAACGTGGAGAGAGAAGTTTACATCAAATACGATAATTATGTGAGAGAAAAATCTGAAAAAGGAGAGAAAAAAATAAAAAATAGCGTATATAATGACTTAAGGGTAGAAGATAACCGTAAATAGATATTTTGCTATAAATATTAAAAGATAGTTATAGAATATAATTTTTTAAAATTATATTTATTTAAAATAAATAAGGTGTTAAGCTTTGCTATGAGAGGTAAAAATTCCTTTAATAAAAGGTTAAGAGGTGGTCCAAGCCCACCCTTTTAATGCCCTCGCGTGACATGGTCCTAGAAAGAGTTAAAATAATTAGTAGATAATGAGAAGACAATGGATAACTGAATTGCATAATTGTTACTTAGTGAACCTTTCGTAAAGGAAATTTGAAATCTAGAGCATATATGCAATTCCAATCCTTACAGTGGTGACTTCAATTGAATTGGGAGAACTTTAGTTATTATTTAACCTTATCGATAATTATGCCAATGATAGGAATCATTATGATTAACAAATGATTATTGAGCTTTTAATTGGATGTAAATAAGTAACCAAATGAGAAATCGGCCAGCATGTGCATATGTTCTTAATATTAATATTAGTACTGCTGTTTCCGTTTTTTGTTCTTATGTTTAGGCAAATTCTAACTTTTACTCCAGTTATTATCATGGACTTCAAATATTACGTTATTGTAATTATATATTAAGTTTACAGTATACTTTATAACTGGAATTGTAATTAAATGTTGAGTTTAGATTGAGATATTGAAATATATTTTGGCCTTAAGATATGGTACTTACTAGGTAGAATATTATGATTCAACTCTAAGCATGAAAGCTAGGGATATTGAGGTTTGACCCCAACTAGTCAAATTGACATCGTTAGTCAATATTTTTGTGTAGATTGAGGCCATTGGGGGCGTTTGGCTGGTGTTTTAGACTTTTCAAGGTTGAGGAACTTGGCATTGACGAGGTAAGTGAGACTTTAAGCTTTGATGCTTGCTTTTCCAAAATATATTTTGAAAGTATGTTTTGTATGCTTGGTCCATGTGTTGGAATGAGCGTGCGCTTAGCGGAATAGGTGATCTTTGACCAGCCGTATATATAATATATTATTTTGTAAAAAGCTGAAATTATTTTATAAGTAACTTGTGGTGTGGTGTGGCGTAGCCTCGTGCTATGACGTTGGGGCGTTAGAAATTATTTCTTCACTTGTAATATATTTGGGGCATTGTGTATACCGCCGTGGTAGATTTGGAGCATTGTGTATGTTGCCGTGGACTCGTTGGGGCGTTTGATTAATTTCTGCACTGCAGTTTATCACAAGTCGTTAGTGTAGATTGTTCTGAGATATATAGTGTTGTTGTTGAATAATTATTTGAACCTTATAGAGTAATTATATGGTGAAAGAATTTTTGTGTATATTATTTTTGTGCTCATTGTGTGTTTGTATTTTCTAACACTTGTTCCAGAGGTATTCAGAGTGGCGGGTCGAGGATCTTACTGGTTATATTTAAGTATAACTCACTCCTTGCATGCATGTCCATGCAGATACTGTTGCTGAGGACGAGGCTAGTGGCTAACGAGTTCGTTGAGTGGATTCTATTGCTGAGGTGAGCCGCTGCAT
Organism: Nicotiana otophora; assembly: GCA_000715115.1. Lineage (NCBI taxonomy): Eukaryota > Viridiplantae > Streptophyta > Magnoliopsida > Solanales > Solanaceae > Nicotiana > Nicotiana otophora. The sequence goes on from AWOL01S0023705.1 coordinate 34,612, forward strand.
TCTTCATGGAGGTCGCATTTTCAACTCTACCTATCTTATATCTATTATTTCTTTTGGGATTTGCATGCCCGTCAGTTAAACTCCGATTACTCTATTAGATGCTCCCTGGTCTTAGTATGGAATTTGGGTTAGAGATTAAGTATTTGAGTGCTCATTAGATTTTATTAATAAATTATAATTTTAGTTGGATAATTATTTCGCATTTAGTAATTTTTAATGCGTTTAGACTTGTATATATTTCTCTCAAGTCTTATATAAAAGGTTAAGAGTACAAGAATTGGTTCGCCTGGCGGGTGATCTTAGTTGGGTGCCAGTCACGTCTAGGGGATAGTTTGGGACGTGACAAAAAATTTGAGATTTGAAAGTCGAATTGGATTTAAATTTAAAAATAAAATACATATATGAACTCGTGGGGTTATGGGTAGTCGAAATCTACCCTTGGAATCAGGTTTTGACCGGGCTGACCCGGAGTTAACTTTTGGGGAATTTTGTAAAGCTCTTAGCTTTATTAGTCGAAATTAATTTCTCTTGCATTGTTTGATGATATTAAGTCGTTTTTTTGTTAGATTTGAGTCGTGCAGAAGCGAATTTTAAGGAAAAAGCCATTTTTGAGTGTTGGTTTGGCCTAGTTGAGGTAAGTATCTTGCCTAACTCTGTGTGGCGAAAACTACCCCTTAGGATTGGATTTAATTGTACTATTTGAATTATAGGTGACGATTGTGTATACGACCTTATATGTGGAAATTGACCGGCCTTAACGAAAGTTGTTATTGCTTGTTACTTCTTTTGTTGTTGAATTCATTCTTATATGCTTTAATTGCAGTTGTTATTACATGTGCTATCTTCCCTTGTCGAGTTTACTCTTATATGTCTTAATTGAAGTTGTTAACACATGTTCCACCTTTCATTGCCGAGTTTGCTCTTATATGCATTTAATTGAGGTTGTTGTTACATGTCATATCTTTCATTGTTGAGTTTATTCTTATACATTGAATTAAAGTTGTAGTTATCGAGAGCTATTAACAGGTTCTAATTGAAGTTGTTTTTTATGGATATCTTTTATTGGTGAATTATCTCCCGATTTATTTTGTTGTTATTGAGATTCTTATGCACATTGTGATTGAGTCGTGGGCTATGTGTTGGGGGTGACATTAGTATGTTGATTTTGTCAATGTTGTGGCACATGGCACATGTGGTGCGAGTTGATTGTTGTGTTGTGATATTGATGCATATGTAGCGGTATAAGGGTGGTGTATTGATGCGCATGCGGCGAGACAAGGTGAAATTTATGCGCGGTTGCTAGTAAGAAAATTACTTGAATCCACGCAGCGAGATAAGGGGGCTAAAGCGCGTGAAGCTATTTCGAAAAATATATTTTTAAAATAAATGCAAGTCTCACGCGGCTATATAAGGAAGATTTTGTGATTGTGAAATGTGAAAATAAGGTGTGGTACCTCGGTGTGATTCTTGTTGTACATTCTATGTTGGAATGGCTTGTTGATTTATACGGTTATTGTTTTCCCTTAATTCATTTCACTTGTATTTTGACTGTATTTAATCATTTGTTATTTTTAGCATATGTCCACTTTTTGTTGTTATTTATTGCTTCTTACTTCTGTTGTTAGCCTTATATTATCATTATGCTTTGTTGTTATTTATTACTTTACTTGTCGTTGTTAGATTATATTAATATTTTGCTCAGGTTTCTATGTCTAGTAGGTGTCCTGATCTGATCTCGTCACTACTCCACTTACTGGTATCATTGTGGTATACTCATGCTACGCTTCTGCATATTTTTGTATAGATCCAGGTTCTTCTGCCCGTACTGGACGCCAGTGAGTTGATTCAGTCGTTTCGGATATTTCAAAGTATACCTGCTTGACGCTCGCAAGCCTCCGAGTCACCATCTGATATCGGCTATACTACTGTTTATCTTCATTTCAAAATAATATTGTATTTAGAGATTCCTAGTATACTTTATTAGACTATAAGACTCTGTACCACCGATTTTGGGGATTTTATGACTGATGCTCCGCTTGGTTTTATTATGTTATTTATTAGTTGAATTAATATCTTAGTCATTTTTTTTCTGCTAAATTCTCATCATGTGTTAGGCTTACAGTAATGACCCGGCCGATCGTTTTGAGTATTACAATACTGTTTTCCTATTTACTGCTCAAATTGTACTTTACAGTTATTGTGTGAATTACCGGGGTAATTGGTTCGTGTCCGGTGAGGTTTTTGGAATTAATTGAAACACTTAGTTCCAAGGTTTATAGCTTAAGTTAAAAATAGTGACCGGATATCGACTTATGTGTAAACGACCCCGGAATGGAGTTTTGATGATTTCAATAGCTCCGTATGGTGATTTTGGACTTAGGAGCATGTCCGAAAAATTATTTGAAAGTACGTAGTGGAATTTGGCTTGAAATGCCGAAAGTTAAATTTTTGGGAAGTTTGACCGGGGGTTGACTTTTTGATATCGGGGTCGGAATCCGATTCTGGAAATTTGAATAGGTTCATAATGTGAAATGTGACTTGTGTGCAAAATTTGAGGTCAATCGGACGTGATTTGATAGGTTTCGGCGTTGTTGTAGAATTTGGAAATTTTAAAATTTATTAGGCTTAAATCCGTGTGTAGTTCATATATTTGAGGTTGTTTGATGTGATTTGAGACCTCGAGTAGGTCTGTGGTGTGTTTTAGGACTTGTTGGTATATTTGGACGGGGTCCCGAGTGGCTCGGGTGAGTTTCGGATGGTTAACGGATCAAATTCAACTTGAAACATTTTTGGAATTGCTACCTACTGGTGTGATCGCACCTGCGAAGCTTTTGATCGCAGGTGCGAAGCCGCATATGCACGAAACCAGTCGCAGAAGCGGCTAAGTGTGGAACTGGGCAGTGCTCGTAGGTGCGAAAAATTTGCCCGCATCTGCGAGGCCGCATGTGCGAAGGGTTGGCGCAGAAGCGGAAAAGGGTGAGGAAGTTAGGCAGCGCAGGTGCGGAATTTTATCCGCAGGTGCGGAGTTGCCTCCGCGCTTGGCTCTCCGCAGAAGCGGCCTGGCTCGCAAATGCGCCCATTTGTCCGCAGAAGCGAGGGTCGCAGGTGCGACCCCTTGTCCGCAGATGCGGAAATCGACTGGGCAGAACCTTAAAATTCGAGGGTTCAACATTTTCACCCATTTTCAGATTTTGGAGCTCGGGTTGGGCGATTTTGGAGAGAAAATTTTTCACACAACTTGGGGTAAGTGTTCTTAACTCCCTTGTGATTATATTTCATGAATTAATCTTCATTTTTGGTGTAAGATTATTGAATCTTCAAGAGAAATAGAAGGCAATTTCTATAATGTCACAAAACGATTGTTTTCAAGTTTGAATACCGATTTGAAGTCGGATTTGGGTGAAATTAGTATGGTTAAACTTGTAATTGGATGGGTTGTCGTATTTTGTGAGTTTTGTCGGATTCTGAGATGTGGGTCCTACGGGTAAATTTTGGGGCATAATTTCGGATTTTATGGAAATTATTTGCGTTTTGATATGGAATTAATTTTTATAAATTGTGTGGACTGAGTCAAATTATTGTGACTAGATTCGAGCCATTTGGAAGCTGAACACGCATAATGGAATTCCTGGAGCATTGCTTAGATTGCTCGATATTGGATTTGGCTTCTTCGAGGTAAGTAACTCTTCTATTCTTGGAGTTGAGGGTATGAATCCTGAATATATGTATTATGTAAATCGTTGGGAGGTGACGCACATACTAGGTGACGGGAGTGTGGGCGTGCACTATAAAAATTATGACATAATTATTTCTGTGGAATTTTACAGTTAAATAATTCTTGGCATTTTCCATGCAGTTTTATGTGTTAAAGAAATTGAGCTGAAAAGCATTTTAAAAATCATGTTGAGGCTATGTGCCAGTATTATTGGGGGCCACAGAGGTTATATTGCTGTGGATTATTTGTTTAAATTGAAAATTCATACTCATTCATATTTATTTCATTGCATATCATATCTCAGTCTCTGTCGTTATTTATTGATACATCATATCATCATTTTGGGCTATTCTTATGACATTGTGAGCCCATGAGAGAGAGACTGGAGAGATTGATGACTGAGGGAGGCCGAGGGCCTGATTGTGAGGATATTTTATGAATCGGGGCTGCCCGCCTGCAGCAGGCCTTATTGGCTTCTTATTGCACGTGAGTTGGCCGTGCAGATCCTTATATTACTATTGCATATGAGTTGGCCGTGCAGCACGTGAGTTGGCCGTGCGGATCCAGATAATTATATTATGGCACGTGAGTTGTCCGTGCTTATAGCGCTTGGGGTGTAGGAGCCCCTCATAAGTCTGTACACCCATAGTGAGCACATTCTACTATAAACAGGGATCGGGTTGCACGCCGCAACAGGTATTGTATAGCGCTGAGTGATTGAGTATGCTGAGCACAGTGAGAGAGAATGCGACACAGTGATAGTTAGTACTACGAGAGTGTGAGTACATGAGTACAATCTCTGAGATACATTGCATTGACATGCACACATGACATATATGCATAGAGATGTGTTTTCCTCATACTGTACGATATCACATTATTTATGATTTCTCACACATGTTGACAGATGGGCATAGTGATGCATTTGTTTTACACTGGTTATCTGGAAAGAAAATGAGATATTTTATTTATTATTGAAAGGATTGTGGAAAAATTTATGTTTTCAAACTTATTCACATTTTTGGTAACTTTGGCAAAAGATTTGGATTTTCACTGATGTACTTGAAAGGAAGAACTATTATTGCTGAAATCGTGATGTGACTGAGCATTTTATCTCTGAGTTACTTCTGGTATTATTTACTTTATGTCGTTATTAACTGTTGTGGATTAGTGATTTTGGACCCGACCTTGGTAGAAACTCGTCACTACTTTCAACCTAAGGCTAGGTTTGTTACTTACTCAGTACATGGTGTCGGTTGTACTGATACTACACTTCTGCACATTGCGTGCAAATGTTGGCTGTTGTTGTTGTTGTGCTCGATGGTTGCAGGATTTGAAGATGTACCCGCGGTCCTGATGTAGCTGCCTCTTGTTCAGGGTAGCCTTAGATTTATATAAGCTTTGTTTATGTACTATTCAAACAGACTATGTATTTATTTCATTTTCGTTTTGTATACTCTATTCTTAGAAGCTTATGATTTGTACTACCAGTTCTTGGGGATTGTATAAGATCAAGTTCTTTATTCACTTAAATTGCTTTAATAATTATTATTAAAATTTTGTTAGTTGGAAATTGGCTTACCTAACGGGATGGGTTAGGTGCTATCACGACTAGTTGGATTTTGGGTCGTGACAAGGTGGTATCAGAGCTCTAGGCTCATAGGTTCTACAAGTCATGAGCAAGTGTCTAGTAGAGTCTTGTGGATCGGTATGATGACGTCCATACTTATCTTTGTGAGGCTACAAGGCATTTAGGATATATACTTCCCATTTTTCTTTCCTTATCGTGCGAGATTGATTCAGCTTGAGATATAAACTCTTTGAATTCCTTCCACATAATCGTATGCGCACATGAGCGCTCGGTATCAGTTGTGCATCGCCGGCTTGTGATTCTATGAGCAAGGTTCGAGGTGAGTATTCTGTGTTTTGGTGATGGGCCAGTCTGGAGGACTTGAGTCCATGGTTAGACCGTAGCTTGAGCTTGGTAGCTTCAGTTGTAACCTGTATAGTTGGACTCATATGTCCGGTAATGACCCTATAGTGGAATTTATGGCTCGATGAGCGGTGAAATGGATTTGTGATGAGTATGATGTAACTGCGGGGATGTGTTAAGATGATTTGAATGTGACAAGAAGAGTTTCCTTGAAATGTAATAGAAGGCCATTGGGTGCTTGATTTTCATTTTGATGTGACGTATAGTCTCGAATGTGAATATTTTGAAGGATCTTTTACGTTGTTAAATTATGGGACAAATTAAATTCTCATGTCTTGTTAATGAGTTTAGACTCAGAAAGATTAAGTGATTGCATAGTAATTGTGGTCGCAAAAGGGTATAACAACATACCAGTTTGAGGCTAAGCAGGTGGGTTAGCTCCTACGGAGTAATCTACGTAGGATTATTCCTTATGATATGAGTAGAGAGTTTATTTTCTGTCGACAGGGTATATGGGTGGAGATGTGAATCTGAATCTGGTTGAGAAAGTTGACTTGTGTGTTAAGAGGATGAATACGAGCTTAGCGGATGATTGAGGTATTTTTATGGTTGGCATTGTATGAACTTGGGAAGAAGTTTCGTTGGACTGACTGTGGCATTATGGCAGTAAGAGAGTATTGGTATTGTGAGTTATGTAATGTTTTAATTTATGGCTTTGAGCCAAGTGGGGGAGTCTGCTATTGACAATTTGATTTCATGGTTAGGTGTTAAATTTTAATTTTGGTCTGAGGCATACTTGTGGGTTAGCTATGACTTGCAGAAGTTGAGATCGAGGATGACTCGAATAAAGAAATTCTTGGTTAAGGATTATATTGCACATATGAGTATATGAAATTCGCGGGATGAGTGAGTTGTTATTGGTGAATGATGTAGTGCGCACGGAGTATGAATTTCATATGTGGTGTTAAAGTAGAGTGACTTCTTTGAGTGTTGTTGTGCTAATGAGGCACGTGTCTTTTGGCCCATTTGGGTGGTGCAATTAAAATTGAGCAAAGTGGGTGACTCCCGAGAAAATTCTAGTGGGTATAAGAATTATATATAGCAATTGAGAAAGTTTCCGGACTTGCGTATGGTTAAAATCTGAGATTTTCGTTTGATGGTGCCTGGACTTGCGGGAATTCTTTATGACTATGGATTCTACACTTTTATATAAGGAAGGTAAGAAGAATAATTTCAAATTCACATAAGGTATTCTCAGAGTAAGGGTTACAATTGTAAAGTTTTGAAGGTGCTTAAGAAGAGTACAATTGCTTATGGGTCGTAGGGCGTTGTGGTTCTATGTTAGGTTGTGCAAATGGATTCCAAAGTATTCTTGATGGTTTCTACCGGTATGTAGAACGTGTTGTGTATTGTGATTTACTCCTGGAAAGAAGCAAGAGAAAGGTTTCTAACTAAAATGGTATGTAAATTATTCGTGACTCAAAGTTGATAATAAGATTTTTGTGCCTTTCACATGATGGCAAGATAGATGTTATGTGTCGTACGAAAGCTAGATTTTCATGTACCAGGTGGCAGTACAGTCTTGAAGAGAAGGTAGCGAATGTTGGAAAACATTGACGGTTTCAAATAACCAGATGAATACTATTACTACTTGGTGTTGTATAAGAAAGGAGTGGACTGCAAAAGGCGCATTGTATTTTGACTTACGGATGTATAAATTAGTATTGTGGTACTCACATGGTTGATAGACTGCTGATATTCAAATTTTATCAAGTGGTACGGAAGAACTTTTAAAGTATTTCTCGTGGGATGATCGTGTATGAGAGAGGTGTTAGGCATTCAGGCAGTGGAGATGGAATCAAATATGGTGATTCGCTTGTTCTATGGATTTGGAGATTGGGAGTTCCCATGAGCAGATTAAGTTCATGGTTATGGACTGTGAAGTTGTGGCCGGAGCTAGCCAGATGATGAAATGTGTTATGATTCATTCATTATGGATTTTCGGAGGGATTTTTATCCATTTATGGGTAACTCGAGTTGATTTGCGGGTCCATAGGTAGGCCCAATTAAGATGTGTATTCTACACCGAGCAGGAATGGTTAGCTCCATACTGCTATTATTGAGGATGTGTCATTCGGTTGATGTTGAACTTATTCGTGTTCTAAACTGATCTGTGAGTTACTCCTTTATGCTATGAGGAGTTGTGATCCATTGGTTATGTGCACAGATGGTGCGGTTCTATTTGAGCCTTATAGCGGAATTTGAGCATGATGAGTATTTGGGTATTGCATGACCGATTGCGTAATGGTTATGTTCTTTCAGATTTTGTGTGGCATTTTTGTCATTTGCCTCTCTGTGGTTATTGATTTTGAGTGGGGTGGCTCGAGGTATATATTATGGACCAACGTTTGGATGGGGTCACGCATTGCAGCGGAGTTATGTTAAGGTATGAACCTTGTGTTATGATCGGGTGATGGTTTTACGATGTATGATGAATTTTCAGCATTTTGTTGTGGTGGTACTTGTTAATCTGGCGGGATAGTTCTCTCATTTGAGTCATTTTCTATGACTGGGTACATTTGAATTGTTGCGTATTGGTGCGCGGATGGCAAGCGTTGTGGCTCTGAGTTATATTGGTGAGGCATGTCTATGGAACAATTGTGTTTAGTAATATAAGGTCATTGGACATAGAATGTGTACTATCAGGTTTGATTTTGGTATATTCGGGAGTATAATATTGAAAGTCGGCTCATAAAGCGATCATGGTTCTGGTTGGAGCAAGAGAGCTCCGTGACTTGTTGATCTAGTAAGTGGTCATGAAATTTCGCGTGTTTATTTTATTATCAACAGTGTACGAAGGTTTTGAGATGAGGTTTGGTTCGATATGGGTTTAATACTAGTATGCGGTTGGTTTTGGAATAGTCACTGCGATCAGGAATGGTGCTACGAGCATGCGAGTTGTGTGATATGTTGGTTGATTATATCCGTGATTATAGTTATAGCTCGATACAACTTGTTCAGACTTATACGGTGCGTAAATGTAATATTTATGTCTTGAAAGAAACTTTAAAGATTGGAAATTAAACTCCAAGGTTTATGGGCTAAAGTTAAATTAATGATTTTCAGTTGCATTGTGTAGTCAAGCCTTATGTGGGATAGGGTGACGTGGGTTCACCCCCGGGTACGTATGTGGTAAGATGTAACAGTGATTTGATGGCTTGAAAATAACTCTTGGCACGTTCGAGGATGAACGTATGTTTAAGTGGGGGAGAATGTAACGACCCGACCGGTCGTTTTGAGAATTACAACCCCGTTTCCCCATTTACTGCTCAAATTGTACTTTGCAGTTATTGTGTGAATTGTCGGGGCAATTGGTTCGGGTCCGGTGAGGTTTTTGGAATGAATTAGAACACTTAGTTCCAAGGTTTAAAGCTTAAGTTAAAATAGTGACCGGATGTCGACTTATGTGTAAACGACACCGGAATGAAGTTTTGATGATTCCAATAGCTCCGTATGGTGATTTTGGACTTAGGAGTGTGTCTGGAAAATTATTTGGAAGTACGTAGTGGAATTTGGCTTGAAATGCTGAAAGTTATATTTTTGGGAAGTTTGACCAGGGGGTTGACTTTTTGATATCGGGGTCGGAATCCGATTCTGGAAATTTGAATAGGTCCGTAATGTGAAATGTGACTTGTGTGCAAAATTTGAGGTCAATCGGACGTGATTTGATAGGTTTCGGCGTCGTTGTAGAATTTGGAAATTTCAAAATTTATTAGGCTTGAATCCGTGTGTAGTTCGTATCTTTGAGGTTGTTTGATGTGATTTGAGGACTCGAGTAGGTCCGTGGTGTGTTTTAGGACTTGTTGATGTATTTGGACGGGGTCTCGAGTGGCTCGGGTGAGTTTCGGATGGTTAACGGATCAAATTCAACTTGAAATATTTTTGGAACTGCTGCCTACTGGTGTGATCGCACTTGCGAAGCTTTTGATCGCAGGTGCGCGAAATCAGTCGCAGAAGCGGCCAAGTGTGGAACTGAGCAGTGTTCGCAGGTGCGAAGAATTTGCCCGCATCTACGAGGCCGCATCTGCGAAGGGTTGGCGCAGAAGCGGAAAAGAATGAGGAAGTCGGGCAGCGCAGGTGCAGAATTTTATCCGCAGGTGCGGAGTCGCATCCGCGCTTGGCTCTCCGCAGAAGCGGCCTGGCTCGCAAATGCGCCTATTTGTCCGCAGAAGCGAGGATCGCAGGTGCTACCCCTTGTCCGCAGATGCGGAAATCGACTGGGCAGAACCTTAAAATTCGAGGGTTCAACATTTTCACCCATTTTCAGATTTTGGAGCTCGGGTTGGGCGATTTTGGAGAGAAAATTTTTCACACAACTTGGGGTAAGTGTTCTTAACTCCCTTGTGATTATATTCCATGAATTAATCTTCATTTTTGGTGTAAGATTATTGAATCTTCAAGAGAAATAGAAAGAAATTTTTATAAAGTCACAAAACGATTTTTTCAAGTTTGAATACCGATTTGGAGTCGGATTTTGGTGAAATTAGTATGGTTGAACTTGTAATTGGATGGGTTGTCGTATTTTGTATGTTTCGTCGGATTTCGTGACGTGGTTCCCACACGTGATGTTTGGGGCATAATTTCAGATTTTATGAAAAATATTAGCATTTTGATATGGAATTAATTCTTATAAATTGTGTGGACTGAGTCAAATTGTTGTGACTAGATTCGAGCCATTTGGAAGTTGATACGCGCAGAATGGAATTCCTGGAGCATTGCTTAGCTTGCTCGACATTGAATTTGGCTTGTTCGAGGTAAGTAACTCTTCTAATCTTGGAGCTGAGGGTATGAACCATGGATATATGTATTATGTAAATCGTTGGGAGGTGACGCACATGCTAGGTGACGGGCGTGTGGGCGTGCACTATAGAAATTGTGATATAATTGTTTCTGTGGAATTTTGTAGTTAAATAATTCTTAGCATTTTCTATGCAGTTTTATGTGTTAAAGAAATTGAGCTGAAAAATATATTAAAAATCATGTTGAGGCTATGTGCCAGTATTATTGGGACCCACGGAGGTCATATTGCTGTGAATTATTTGTTTAAATTGAAAATTCATACTAATTGATATTCATTTCATTGCATATCATATCTCAGTCTCTGTTGTTATTTATTGATAAATCATATCATCATTTTGAGCTATTCTCATGACATTGTGATCCCATGAGAGAGAGGCTGGAGAGATTGATGACTGAGGGAGGCCGAGGGCCTGATTGTGAGGATATTTTATGAATCGGGGCTGTCCGCCTGCAGCAGGCCTTATTGGCTTCTTATTGCATGTGAGTTGGCCGTGCAGCACGTGAGTTGGCCGTGCGGATCCTTATAATTATATTATGGCACGTGAATTGTCCGTGCTGATAGCTCTTGGGCTGTAGGAGCCTCTCATGAGTCTGTACACCCCCAGTGAGCGCAGTCGACTATAAACAGGGATCGGGCTGCACGCCGCAACATGTATTGTATAGCGCTGAGTGATTGAGTGTGCTGAGCACAGTGAGAGAGAATGCGACACAATGAGATTTAGTACTCTGAGAGTGTGAGTACATGAGTAAAATCTCTGAGATACATTGCATTGACATGCACACATGACATATATGCATAGAGATGTGTTTTCCTCATGCTGTATGGTATCAGATTATTCATGATTTCTCACACATGTTGATAGATGGGCATAGTGATGCATTTGTTTTACACTGGTTATCTGGAAAGAAAATGAGATATTTTATTTATTATTGAAAGGATTGTGGAAAAAATTCTGTTTTCAAATTTATTCATATTTTTGGTAACTTTGGCAAAAGATTTGGATTTTCACTGATGTACTTGAAAGGAAGAACTATTATTGCTGAAATCATGATGTGACTGAGCATTTTATCTCTGAGTTACTTCTGGTATTATTTGCTTTATGTCGTTATTAACTGTAGTGGATTAATGGTTTTGGACCCGACCTTGGTAGAAGCTCATCACTACTTTTAACCTAAGACTAGGTTTATTACTTACTCAGTACATGGGGTCGGTTGTACTGATACTACACTTCTGCACATAGCGTGCAGATGTTGGCTGTTGTTGTTGCTGTGCTCGATGGTTGCGGGATTTGAAGATGTACCTGCGTTCCTGTTGTAGCTGCCTCTTGTTCAGGGTAGCCTTAGATTTATATAAACTCTGTTTATGTACTATTCAAACAGACTATGTATTTATTTCATTTCCGCTTTGTATACTCTATTCTTAAAAGCTCATGATTTGTACTACCAGTTCTTGTGGATTGTATACGATCAGGATCTTTATTCACTTAAATTACTTTAATAATTATTATTGAAATTTGGTTAGTTGGAAATTGGCTTACCTAACGGGATGAGTTAGGTGCCATCACGACTAGTTGGATTTTGGGTCGTGACACTTACCCTGTGTTAGAGACTAGGTGCCATCACAATCTCTAAGGTGAGATTTGGGATTATGACCATTGGAGGCCGTTTGGTTGGTTGGTTGGACGTCGCAAGATTGGAAACCTTTTGTTAGCGAGGTAAGTGAGACTTTAAGATTTGATGCTTGCCTTTTCAAAACTTGTTTTAAAAGTATGTTTTGTCTGCCTAGTCCATGTGTTGGGACAAGCGTGTGCTTGGCAACATCGTTGTCCTTTGACCAGCCGCAAATATGTATTTTGTGAAAAAGCTGAAATTATTTACTAAGTAATTTGTGGTGTGGTGAGGCGTAGCCTCGTGCTATGGAGTTGTGGTGTTAGAAGTTATTTCTCTGCTGTTGTAATATATTTTGGGCATTGTGTATGCCACCATGATAGATTTGGCGCATTGTGTATGCTACTCTGGACTCGTCAAGGTGTTTGATCAATATTTTCACTTGCCTTTTATGACAAGTCCTTAGTGTGAATTATGTTAAAGATATAAGTGTGTGCTGTTAAATATTAATTTGGATAATTATGTTGTGAAATAATTATTGTGCATATTATTTTTGTGCTCGTTGTGTGTTTGTATTTCTAATACTTGTTCCAGAGGTATTTAGAGTGGTGGGTCGAGAATCTTACTGTGTTATATTCATGTATAACTCACTCCTTATATGCATATCCATGTAGATACTATTAATGATGACGCTAGTAGCTGACACGTTCACTAGAGTTTATCCAGCTGTTGAAGTGAGCCACCGCATTGTTCGTGGAGGTTCCAAAAAAGTCTTATTGATGTTTTTTTGGGGGGTTTAGACACCCGTTTTTCAGTCTTTTGTTATTTGTTTAGATGCTCCATGGTCTAGTATGGGATTTGGACAAGAATTTTTAATTAAATATTTTGAGATATTAATTATTGGTAATTAATTATTAGATTGTTTAGATACTTATTTAACTTATTAAATGTTGCAATTATAAGGCTAAAGTATGAAAATTTGGTTCGCCTGGCTGATGGTATGTGTTGGGTGCCAATCACATGTAGAGGATATTTTGGGACGTGACACCCAACCTTTCACATAAAATAAGAGAGAGGGAATAGGAATTACCAAAAATAATCCCATTATTACCAAAATATTCCTGAAAAAAACTTATAAATCAACGAGATTAAGGTACTAATAATATGTTTAATAGTGATTGAAATTGTCAATATGCTTAAAACATGTTTATATTACAACTCCCATAAGTAAAGGGTACAAAATGGGACAAAAATAATATCATCCCCCAAAAGACAAGAAATAAAAGGCATATGCTTCCAGTTATTCTGAAATACAAAATGGAGCATCCATTTAGCTTCCGGTCCCTCTAATTTCAACCTAAATGCACTTCTACTACTAAGGACTTACTATGAACCAAACTAGGTCCATTTAGTTCTGAAATTCCTGAAATTTTCGTTAATTATTCAAGATGAAGAGATAAGCTGCTTCAAATTGAACTCACCAGTGCTAGAATTAACACAATCAAACCCACATCCACACTGTGGAGACGCATAAAAGTTATCAATAGGAAAATCAGCAGAAGCAATACCGACGGAGAAATCAAGCTGGTCACCGTCACGAGTAACTTCCGCAATATTAATCCAAAACAAAAGCAGTTTTACCTGCACACCTTTCAAGTTCGCTACTCTATCCTTGGAAATTTTACCAGTAACTTTACTCATGTACTTGAGACTGTAACCGTTTATGCTGAAAGTGCACGTTTTGTTCAAGTAAACGGCGAAATTGCCAGTGCTTTTGTTGAATTCGTACCTTGTCACGCCTTTTGGGAGTAGTCCCACCGGAAAATCGTATTCCTGTATAATCTCGTACACTGTGGGAGACTGGGATTCCTTGCCGGCGACGGCCGAAGAAGCTGCAGAGAAAAGGACGAGAAAGATGCATAACGGAAGAACTGAAGAAGACATTTTGACTAGTTAGCGACCCCAACTAACTTAAAATTGAGAGGTAATTGTTACTACTATTATTGAGTGGCTTGAATTTGATACTTGTACTATGGAATAATCTATCCGTTTTAATTTACTTGTCTTACTTTCCTTTTCTTTTAGATCTGTATTAACACTTTTTTCAAAAATTTGTAATTTTTTAAATCTAATTTTTTATATGATATATTTAATATCACAAAATTCAAGAATATTTTAGTATATTATACATATCCTTAATTCATAATACTTTAGGGGTCGTTTGGTTGGGTAACACGTTATTTCATGATTAATTATTTCGGAATTAGTTATCTTATTCTTCCATGGGAATAAAAAAATACTACAATCCCGAAATTAATTATATTACAATTTTATCCAAAATAAACCTGAAATAAACTCATTTCAAATTTAATCTCATAATTAATTATCTTTTATACCAAACCAACGGTTAGTATATTACACACTATTTACATTAGTAAATAGTAGACGACGTGAAATACATTTGTGTACATTCCCAGACTATGTAGGGCCCTTCTCTGTTTTGCAGGAGATGTGGGGAATGAAAGAGGGGTAGTTGGACGTTAAATGAAACCTGGGTAGGTCGCTTCGCGGTAAAAGTTTTTGTTTAACTATTGCGTATTTTTATTTTTATTTTCATAATAAATTAATACTCCATTCGTTTCAATTTATGTGAACTCATTTGACTGGACACATATATTTTATGTGGGTATAAATTATTGCATAAAAGTAAATTATTTCCAAATAAGAAAAATTGTCATTCTCTTTTACACGGACTAAAAAATAAATAAATTCATATAAATTGAAACAGAGGGAATATAATTTAATTTAAATATATCAAGTAAGAATAATTTGTTTTGTTTTCTTTTTTTCTTGTAAAGTGTGGCCCACTTACACACTATTTCATCATATTTGTTTTTTGTGATTTTTGTACATCTCTTAATATTTAGTACTAGTAATTTTAATCAAAAGTGTATTTATTGAGATTCTGTTTATCTTTTCTTTAAATATAGTTATTACTCTATTAATTAGAACAAGGTAGATTTAAAAAATAGTTTATCTTTCCAAATATTTAAAGAAGATTTGAATTATGAAATGACTATATTTAGAAGCGAGTGGAGTAATTAATTTTGGAAAACGTTAACCGCATTCGATGTCTAATTAAATCATACATATTGATTTAATATGATCAAATGATATATAAATAAGGAAATATATACACCCTCCGGTCCACAATAAGTAATTTTTTAGTCGTTTTTTTGTGATCCAAAATAAGTGATTTTTCAGATTTCAAGAGTGAATTAATTATTTTTTCCTACACTTCCATTGGAGTAATAGTGTTGGAGTATTTGTTAAGAGTGTTTATGTGAAGAGATAGTAAAGGTTAATATGGTCAATTTTATTGCTAATTAATGTTAAAAGGTAAATTTCTTAATCTGTGTAAAAATAACCAAAAAATTACTTATTATGGACCGGAGGGAGTATTGATTAATTATAATTGTGAAAGGTATTGTTCACTAACAACATAATTGTTTTTACGTAACAAAGTCATTTATAAGGCGATCACATTTTAATTTTTACGATATGTATTAATTGATAACTGAATAAAAATAATAACTAACTTCCTATAATCTATTAAATTATATTGATAGTATAAAAATATTAACACTCTCAATATATATACACACACATATATATATATATATATATATATATATATATATATTCTAATTTTTGGTTAAATGTATGTATAAATCTCATGTCATATTTCATTGATTTAGTCTTCTCAAATGGATACTTGATGTTTGGCTATAATTTCATATTTTTAGTGCATTATTTATCTTATATTTAGGTGTTTTAATGCTAAACTATACTATATTTGTGCTTAATTGAGTCTATTTTATTTGTAGGTACGTTGAAGATGAAATTGGAAGCAAAGTAAAACTTTTATATGTATTTTATACACTACAAAAATGATTCACGATCATTTATTGATTAAAAATATTATAATGACATAAGTAGACAATGATTGAAGAGACAAAGAAATAATTGCAAAGGAAAAAGAAGAAAACAAGAATGAGAATTGGAAAGTTAGGCCGAAGAAATCAGAATTTGAATTGAAGCAGAGAAGCAGGCGACGCGAGATTATTTCCTCGCGTTGGAGCTCGCGACGCGAGGGATAAATCGAGGTGGAGCTCGCGTTTGAGCTCGCTAGCCGAGGTCTATAGCGAGGGCGACATGTGTTTCGATTTTTAAAGCCTATTTGTCTTTTTATTTTTTTATATTAGACTTAATTATTTCGTCTAGGTTTTTTCCTTATACATATAAATAGTCATTAAACATCAATTGGAGAGGAGACCGACATTAGAGATTTAGACAAAGGAAGACCGACATTAGACCAAATTTTGACCTAAGGAGGCAAGAACACACTAGGAGCAAGGCGGAGAATTCTTCTACAAATTTTTCACTTCCTTCTTCCTATTTCCATTATTGGTTATGAATTCTAGTATTGTAGTTTTGCATACTATTATGAATAGTTAATTTGTTATCTAGAGTTTTGATAGAACCTTTTGTAGGATAAATTATTGTTATGGTTTTATATAATTGAGTCGTTAGATTTCTATATTTGTTCAACTACGTTTATATTGTGGTTGGTTGAAGAGCTCTCAATCGACTGTGCCTATTTAGTGTGTATTACTCGGGAGAGAGTGCATATTTAGGTAGTTGTTGAACAACATTACTCCTAACATATATAAGGGATCAATACGAAGGATTTAAAGGTGGAATTAGGGATAACGAAACCTTGGTGCGATCCGAGTGAGCCGTATTTAATGCCAGCTAGCGTAATTCGGGAGAATATATCTACTAAATTGTAGTAATTACTCGGGAGAGAGTTACGACACTCAGAGCGCTCATGATCGGTAGAGAAAACTTAGGCGAAATTATAGAAGGCATAGCGGGAAGGATTCCGACAATTGGGGAAGTCATAACTCTAGACATCCTTAGTCTTGTCTTAAATTTCATCCTTGTTAGTTGATAAATTTTACTGCTTTATAATAGTTGTTAGTTAATTAGTTAGAAATAAATATTATAATCTCTATAATTAGGAAATTGTTTGGACTTGTGTTTCTTAGCAATATTGAACAGTTGTAGCTAAGCCTTAGTTCTCTGTGGGATTCGACTCCGAACTTGTAAAACAGATTATATTAGCAACGACCGCTTAGTCCTTTTTATAAGGTATAGTTGGGCGTGATCAAATTTTGGCATTGTT
Source organism: Nicotiana otophora (assembly GCA_000715115.1). Classification (NCBI taxonomy): domain Eukaryota; kingdom Viridiplantae; phylum Streptophyta; class Magnoliopsida; order Solanales; family Solanaceae; genus Nicotiana; species Nicotiana otophora. The sequence goes on from AWOL01S0023705.1 coordinate 51,976, forward strand.
GCCGGGAAACTAACGGTGTGTAGTTGTAGCTGTACATATTGCTAGGTTTCAAGTTTGAATATTTATTTTATTTTATTTTAATTTATTTTAATTTACTTATTGATTTGAGAAACATGACATCTTGAAAGAATGAAAGTTTAGGTGTTGGTAATTTTACTTTTGATCCGTATACATATTGTGAAGGAAATCACCCGTGGCAGAATTTTCAAAATGTTCCTAAGAGCGAGTTATGTGCACCAACTCAATCTTATTTGTGGAATGTGTGTGATGTGTGTGGTGGTCAAAGTGGTCACTTTCATGGTTGTGCTTATATTTTTTGTCTTCCTCCAACCCCTTACTATGATGGTTCTACTTTTTCTTATGAAGTTAATAGGAACAAAGAACCTGGGGATGCGGACCTGAAGGAGATTAAGGATATGTTAAAGTGCCTTCTGGAACAAAATAATGAGAAACAACTGCAGATAGAAAGGCAAGAGGCAACTATTCGCAACTTGGAGGCTCAGGTGAGTCAAGTGGTTGAAGCTTTTAATGCTCAGCAAGCCAATTTTGGGGATAGTAGCCAAGAAGAGTGTGAATTTGAGGTGCTAATTGAGTAGGTCAGAGTAGAACATCAACAACCTACCCAACTACAATTTGAGAATGTCGATGTTGAAGAAATGAGATTAGAGTCAGCCAAGGATATTGAGGATATAAATTTTTTTGACTCCGGTACCATTGATGTTGAGGATGTTGAAAGTCCTGAAGTTCATGTGTTTGAGCGCATTGGTCCTCACTCCAAACATTTTTCTACATTAAAATTGGATGCTGATATGGAGATAGAGTCATCCGAGCTGATTGAGGAGTCAAGGAATGAGGAACAATGTGCCTACATTCTGAAATTTTTCTTGTCTCAAAGTCAGGATTACACACCTCATGTAAAGGCCAAGAAGTGCAGAATACTACATTATTTCCTTGGGACAGTTAGACTCGTTCCACCACCCCAGGAGCATAGTCATAAGCTTGAATCAAAACTTGAGGTCCAATTCATAAGTTCGAAGTGGAGGCATAAAGTGATTCACGTCGTGCCGCGACGTTAAATCAAGCGCTTGTTGGGAGGCAACCCAGCATTACTTCTTTTTATTTTTTTTATTTTTTATTTTTTATATTATTGTATTATTCTTGTAGTGTTATTTTTTATTTCTCTAGGAGCATAGGAAGCAAGGCCATTGGAAAAAAAGCAACAGCAACCCAGATGGTTGGAACTAAGTGTGAGGTACCCGCACGTTGGACCAGACCTGGGAGAAGTCTGAGTACCCCATGAGCTGCTAGTGCTTCGGCCTTTGGCCTACCAGGGAGTTCCTTTTACCCTCTTATATTTATGGGTGTGCATCGGAGACAATGCACAATTTTAAGTGTGGGGTGAGAAGATTGTCTGGGTGACTTTCTATGCTATTTTTGTTGTGTTAGTTTAATTCATTATTTTTTTTTATCACGCTCAACTAAGCCTTGTAAAAAGGATTAAGTGGTCGTTACAAATATAATCCGGTTTACAAGTGCGGAGTCGAATCCCACAGGGAACTAAGGCTTAGCTACAACTGTTCAATATTGCTAAAAAACACAAGTCCAAATAATTTTCTAACTATAGAGATTATAATATTTATTTCTAACTAATAAACTAACAACTATTATAAAGCAGTAAAATTTATCAGCTAACAAGGATGAAATTTTAGACAAGGCTAAGGAGGATTAGAGTAATGATTTTTCCCAATTGTCGGAATCCTTCCCGCTATGCCTTCTACAATTTCGCCTAAGTTTTCTCTACCGATCATGAGTTCTTTGAGTGTTATAACTCTCTCTCGAGTAATTACTATAATTTACTAGACATATTCTCCCGAATTACGCTAGCTGGCATTAAATACGGCTCACTCGGATCGCACCAAGGTTTCGTTATCCCTAATCCCACCTTTAAACCCTTCGTATTGATCTCCCATATACGTTAGGAATGATGTTGTTCAACAACTACCTAAATATGCACTCTCTCCCGAGTAATACACACTAAATAGGCACAATCGATTGAGAACTATTCAACCAACCACAATATAAACGTAGTTGAACTAATAGAGAAATCCAACGGCTCAATTATATAAAACCATAACAATAATTTATCCTACAAAAGGTTCTATCAAAACTCTAGATAACAAATTAGCTATTCATAATAGTATGCAAAACTACAATACTAGAATTCATAACCAATAATGGAAATAGGAAGAATGAAGTGAAAAACTTGTAGAAGAATTCTCCGCCTTGATCCTAGTGTGTTCTTGCCTCCTTAGGTCAAAATTCGGTCTAATGTCGGTCTCCCTTTGTCTAAATCTCTAATGTCGGTCTCCTCTCTAATTGGTGTTTAATGACTATTTATGTGTGTAGGAAAAAGGTCTTGTAACGACCCGACTTGTTATTTTAAAAATTTACGCACCGTTCGGTGACTTAAGGTTTCGAGCAGCCTCGCAATATGTATTATGACCCGCGTGTATGGTCGAGTTTGAATTACGGATGATTCGGAGTGATTTGGGATACTTAGTTTCTAAAGAGGGAGCTTAAATCTTAGGATTTTGACCGTAGTCGGAACTGTATGAAAACGACTCCGGAATGGAGTTCTGTCAGTTTCGTTAGCTCCGTATGATGATTTTGGACTTAGGAGCGTATCCGGAAAATTATTTGGAGGTCCGTGGTGGAATTAAGCTTGAAATGGCGAAACTCAAAATTTTGAAAAGTTTGACCAGGGGGTTGACTTTTTGATATCGGGGTCAAAATGCGATTCTGAGAGTTGGAACAGCTCCGTTATATTATTTAGGACTTGCCTGCAAAATTTGACGTCATTCCGGGTTGGTTTGATAGATTTCGGCACGCGTTTTAGAAGTTGGAAGTTTTTAAATTTCATAAGTTCGATTTGTGGTGCGATTTAAATTTTTGGCGTAATTTGATGTGATTTGAAACCTCGAGCGAGTCCGTGATATGTTATGGGACTGGTTGGCATGATTGGACGGGGTCCCGAGGGGCTCGGTTATGTTTCGGGGTGGTTTCAGACCAAATTGGAGCTGTTTGGACTGCTGTGACTGAAGTCTGGTTTCCTTCTTCGCGAACGTGAAGGGAGTCCCGCGTTCGTGAAGAGAAATTTGAGGGGCTGATGATTTGTCCTTCGTGAACGCAAAGCTGTGAACGCGAACGCAAAGAAGGAGCATGACAAGCCTTCGCGAACGCGGCCCAGGCAACGCGAACGCAAAGAAGAAAGGATGATAGGGGCCTGGGGTCGTTTGGCCTTCGCGAACGTGAAACGTGGAATGCGAACGTGAAGGAGTTGGTCAGATGGTAATCGCGAACGCGACGACGGGTTCGCGAACGCAAAGAGGAAATGATATTGGCCTTCGCGAACGTGACGAGGAGGTCGCGAACACGATGAAGGATTTGAGGCAGTTGGGTTTTGGCCTTCGCGAACGCCAAGAAGGCATATCTGTGCAGAATTAAAAGTCCCAAAAATGGGGGTTTGAGTTCATAACTCAAAATCAAAGTTGGAGCTCGGTCGAAGGCGATTTTTGGAGAGATTCTTGCGTGAGTGTTTGGGGTAAGTGGTTCTTATCCAGTTTTGATTAATTTCCATGATTATGTCTTTGAATCTATCGTTTAATTCGGATTTAATAGAGGTAAAATCAAGATTTTTGTAAAATCTTCCAAAAATGAAAATTTAAGATTTGAAAGTCGAGTTGTTATTGGAATTCTATAAAATTGGTATGGTTGAACTCGTATCGGAATGGGTGTTCGGATTTCATAAAAATTATGTCGGGTTCCGAGAGGTGGGTCCCGCGTTGACTTTTGGAATAAATTTTTAAGTCGACGTATTATTGTCCGGAATTATTTTCGATGAATTTTAATGAAGTTATACAATTAATTTTGATAGATTTGAACTGTCAGGAGGTGAATTCAAGCAAGAAGGCGATTTTGGAACATCGGCATAACTTCAAAAAGGTAAGTGTCTTGCTTAACCTCGAGTGGAAAAAATTTCCCTTAGGCATTGAGTCTTATGTGCAACTTGGGTAATTGAAAACTATATACGCGAGGTAACGAGACAAGGTGGGTTGCTCTGATGGTAAGCACCCTCCACTTCCAACCAAGAGGTTGTGAGTTCGAGTCACCCCAAGAGCAAGGTGGGGAGTTCTTGGAGGGAAGGATGCCGAGGGTCATTTGGAAA
>AWOL01S0023705.1:56639-105873 GCA_000715115.1 Nicotiana otophora
CTAGACAAGGTGGGTTGCTCTGATGGTAAGCACCCTCCACTTCCAACCAAGAGGTTGTGAGTTCGAGTCACCCCAAGAGCAAGGTGGGGAGTTCTTGGAGGGAAGGATGCCGAGGGTCATTTAGAAATAGCCTCTCTACCCCAGGGTAGGGGTAAGGTCTGCGTACACACTACCCTCCCCAGACCCCACTAGTGGGATTATACTGGGTTGTTGTTGTTGTTGTACGCGAGGTGACGAGTACGTACTTGGTTTATATGTGCAAATTTTATTGAATTAAAAGTCTTGAGCATATTGTGTAGTAAATTGGATAATTGTTGGCATGTGTTTAATCATCTACTTGTCGTGCCTAAACCTTTGTTGTTGACTCTGTTGTTATATGACAATGTGATGCGATTGTTATTTGATTATTTATGAAATTTTGTGAATTTGCTTGTTTGATAATTATTGGAATTTAAGTTCATTTTGAATTTTTTCCTCTGCAAATAATTAATTAAATGAGCTTAAAAAGAGGTGTTTATATAATTATTAAAAATTTGATCTTTTATGAAGACTTTACTTTATGTTGAGTAATTTCTATCTCTAATGATTGTTTATGGGTGTTGTACACATTGTGTGGAGCATTTGGCTATTTTCTGTGAAATTAATTGACTTGGTTGTAGCTTTGAAATTTGATTGTGGCCATTGGAAAAATTATGATATGAATTAATTTTTGTTATGTTGTTGTGATAATTTCCCATGTAAAATGTTGTGTTGTGTGAGTTGTTATTTTGGGGAGATAAGGGTGGCATTTTACCATTGATATTATGTGGTTATAAGGGTGGCATTTCACTGTTGTGTTTGTTGGCTATTGATATTGTCTGGGCAAAGCGATAAGGGTGGCTAAAGGAGCGATAAGGGTGGAAATATGAGCGATAAGGGTGGCTATTGATATTGTTTGGGCGGAGAGATAAGGGTGGCTATAGGAGCGATAAGGGTGATAATAGGAGCGATACGGGTGACTATTGTCAGGACGATATGTGATGATGTGGGGTTGTAGTGTTGACAATTTTCATGTGATGTGATTTTCTTGTATTTATTTTTATACCTTGTGCAACTTGTCTAGTTGTTAGTAAATTGATAATAATCTGATTTATGTTGAAATTGGGAGCTTGTGGCTATTGCCAGACGGTTTATAAAATGAAATGTGGGCACGAAGTGCCGTGAATTGTGATATGAGATGGGGATATTGACACGTAAATTGTCCGTGCAGTTATGATATAAAAATGTGGGCACGAGGTGCTGTGATGAAATGATAATGATATTTGGTACGTGAATTGTCCATGCAGTTGTGATATGAAATGAGGGCACGAGGTGCCGGGCAAAAAAGATGATTTAATTATGGGCACGAGGTGCCGTGAAAATATGAAACTAGGCTGAGACCCGTATTTACGAAAAATATAAAAATAGGTTGAGACCCGTATTTTGATGATTTTGAAATGAGGTGTCACATGGTGACTTTTTAATTGAAAGAATTATATTCAAAATATTTATTTGAAAGAATTTTTACTTAAAAAGTATCATATAAAAGAATTGTATTTTGAAAGATATTTATTTGAGGCAATTGTATCTGAAAAGATTTATTGAAAGAATTATATTTAAAAAATAATTATTTGAGAGAATTATATTTGAAAGAGAGTTATCTGGAAGAACTATGTGAAAGACATTTATTTGAAGGGCTTGATTTAATTGGGTGTAATTGTATTTATTAATTGTTGAGTGATATTAATGGTGTTCTTGTTGTCTGTTGTGCATATCACTGGTTGTTTTATCCTGCCTTTATTATTATTTGTTTCCTATTATTTTGTATATTATATTGCACAGGTTATTAGACTAGTGAGTGTCTTGACTGTACCTCGTCTCTACTCCATTGAGGTTAGTCTTGATAGTTACTGGGTACCGTTATTGTGTGCTCACTCTACACTTCTGCACATTTTTGTGCAGAGCCAAGTATTGAAGATATCGAACTTGACCAGAGTTAAAGCACGATCATAAGGATTCAAGGTAGAGCTGCTTGGCCGTCGCAGTCCCTTGGAGTCTTTTCATTTTATTGTACTGTTAATTTATAATCAAACAGTATTGTATATTCGGTACTCGTGATCATTCCATGTATTCAGTTAGAGTTCGTGACTCAATACTACCAATCTTGGGAGGTTGTGTATTGTAATTATTTCCGCTGTTAGATTTTTTAAAAAAAGGCTTCAAAATGTAATAGAAATCGGCTTACCTAGTCTTAGAGATTAGGTGCCATCACGACGTCTGTGGTGGAATTTTGGGTCGTGACAGGCCTAGACAAAATAACCAAGTCCAAAATCAAAAAAAGACAAAATAGGTTTTAAAACCCGGAACACACGTCGCCTCGCTGTAGACTTCGCCTAGCGAGCTCAAACGCGAGCTCCACCTCGATTTATCCCTGGCGTCGCGAGCTCTAACGCGAGGAGATAAACTCGCGTCGCCTGCTTCTCTGCTTCAATTCAAATTCTGATTTCTTCTGCCTAACTTTCCAATTCTCATTCTTGTTTTCTTCTTTTTCCTTTGCAATTATTTCTTTGTCTCTTCAATCATTGTCTACTTATGTTAGTATAATATTTCCAATTAATAAATGATCATGAACCATTCTTTTAGTATATAAAATACATATAAATTTTTTGTTTTACTCCCAATTTCGTCTTCAACGTACCTACACATAAAATAAACTCAATTAAGCACAAATATAATATAGTTTAGCATTAAAGCACCCAAATATAAGATAAGTAATGCACTAAAAATATAAAATTGTATCCAAACATCACTATCCCCCACTTAAACGTTGCTCGTCCTCGAGTCAACTAACAATTTACACTATCCTTGAACACTTTATTTTTACATAATTGAGGCATACTACACCAATGACCATGGTTAATTGCAACAATTCAACTTTATCATATGCAATCACATATACTTTTCTTTTCTTATGCCATACTTCACAAATATTCACAACAAAGCTAACATGCTCATAACAATCCTAGCCTCAAAAACCGACTCAAAAGTCACAATGCACTCATGGCTTGAACACCCAATATTCTTGAGAAGCCTAATAACGTAACTTATCCCTCGTGAAACCATGTGCCCTCACAAAAAGAACAAGAGAGTAAGTTGAATCCATACATTCAAATCAAATGCTCATATATATTTCAAGGACTCATATATATCAAATAAAATCTCTCACTCTCACAAAAGAAGTCTCATGCATGCAATTGGTACCATAGGCTTGCCCATAATATAAATCTCTACTAATGTAGGCTCACTCGATTTAAAATCAATTAGGACTTTTTTATAGTTATAATGTGGGCTAAGAGACGGGTAGAATATATTTAGGAATAATGGTTCATCCTCCTAAACACTTTAACACATCATATGATAACTTAAGCGCAATTTCCTCAATCCACTTTAGTTTCAGAACTTCAATCACTTCCAACAATATTCCCTTTTTCTTTAAGCACTACTTTAATTCATACTCACTAGCAAGAACAAGACAACAATTTATTAATCTCTATTTTTCTTTTCTTTTTTTTCCAGATTTTTTTCTTTTTTTTTTCAACTATTGTTGTTTAAATTTTCGCTAGTGGTGTGTGCACATTCCTTCCTTTCATTGGTTTCACTCAAAAGCCACCCCACACTTAGTCCCTTCTTACTTCTTTTAGCGCTCATTTCACAATTGAAGTGCTTTAAGAGGTAAAATAATCAAAACAATGTCAATTAAAAATAAAAGGGTATAAGCTCGTAATGTGGGTACCAAATAAAAGTCTATAGGCTCAAAAGGGATAACTAGGGATAAATTTTATTTATGGTAAACAATAAGCTCAAACAGATCAAAGATAGCCTAAAATTATTTCTCAAACCGAGCATCACCTAAAATTTCGCTTCAACTCACATACCGGGCAAGTTCTAGACTCAATCACAAAAATATGGACTTCACAATTTCTCATCTCACATGGCACATGACTCACTAAAGACAGTTTCATTCTGATTCTCAAATAATTGCAAGTATTCACGGAGCCACAAAATATTAAGCATTAAGCACAAAGTGAACATAAGTCAAGAAATGAGACATATGCGTCAATAGACCTGCTATCTGACTCAATAAGGCATCATAAGCAATCTCAAACTATAGGGAAGGTAATACACATGCTAGAGCCTAAATATGCTTTCAAGAAGCGCCTAGAAATTTTATCTTCCTTCTTTTATTCCCTAAATCCTATTCTACTCTAAAAATAAAACTATGGCTCGGTTCAAACTACATCCCATGGAAAAGAACCGAGGCACAAAAAAAAATCACGGGGGATTATTACACTACCTACAACAAAAATCTTTTTTTTTAGACTTAAATCCCTCAAGAAAGCTGTCTAGGAGATTCATCGTCGGGAAAAGTCCAATCTTTTCTATTTTTCGAATCTGTTTTTAAAAAAACTAATGAATTAAACTAAAACAACTAAAATAGCATAGAAAGTCACCCACACAATCTCCTCACCCCACACTTAAAATTGTGCGTTGTCCCCAATGCACACCCATAAATATAAGAGGGTAAAAGGAACTCCTTGGTAGGCCAAAGGCCGAAGCACTAGCAGCTCATGAGGTACTCAAACTTCTCCCAGGCCTGGTCCTTCGTGCGTGTACCTCACACTTAGTTCTAACCATCTGGGTTGCTGTTGCTTTTTTTTTTTTTTCCAATGGCCTTGCTTCCCATGCTCCTAGAGAAATAAAAAACAACACTACAAGAATAATACAATAATAAAAAAATAAAAAATAAAAAATAAAAAAAATAAAAAGAAGTAATGCTGGGTTGCCTCCCAACAAGCGCTTGATTTAATGTCGCGGCACGACGTGAATCACTTTATGCCTCCACTTCGAACTTATGAATTGGACCCCAAGTTTTGATTCAAGTTTATGATTATGCTCCTGGGGTGGTGGAACGAGTCTAACTGTCCCAAGGAAATAATATAGTATTCTGCACTTCTTGGCCTTTGCATGAGGTGTGTAATCCTGACTTTGAGGCAAGAAAAATTCGAGAATGTAGGCACCTTATTCCTCATTCCTTGACTCCTCAATTGGCTCGAATGACTCTATCTCCATATCATCATCCAATTTTAATGTAGAAAAAATATTTGGAGTGAGGACCAATGCGCTCAAACACATGAACTTCAGGACTTTCAACATCCTCAACATCAATGATACTGGAGTCAAAAAACTTTATATCCTCAATGTCCTTGGCTGACTCTAGTCTCACTTCTTCAACATTGACATCCTCAAATTGTAGTTGGCTAGGTTGTTGATGTTCTACTCTGACCTCCTCAATTAGCACCTCAAATTCATGCTCTTCTTGGCTACTATCCCCAAAATTGGCTTGCTGAGCATTAAAAGCTTCAACCACTTGGCTCACTTGAGCCTCCAAGTTGCGAATAGTTGCCTCTTGTGTTTCTATCTACAATTGTTTCTCATTATTTTGATCCAGAAGGCACTTTAACATATCCTTGATCTCCTTCAGGTCCGCATCCCCAGGTTCTTTATTCCTATTAACTTCATAAGAAAAAGTAAAACCATCATAATAAGGGGTTGGAGGAGGACAAGAAATATAAGAACAATCATGAAAGTGACCATTTTGACCACCACACACATTCCACAAATAAGATTGAGTTGGTGCACATAATTCACTCTCAGAAACATTTTGAAAGTTTTGCCACGGGTGGTTTCCTTCACAATATGTATACAGATCAAAAGTAAAATTACCAACACCTAAACTTCCATAATTACAAGTTCGGAGTCGAATCCCACAGAAAACTAAGGCTTACCTACAACTGTTCAATAATGCTAAGAAACACAAGTTAAAACAATTTCCTCATTATAGAGATTATAATAGTTATTTCTAACTAATTAACTAACAACTATTATAAAGCAGTAAAATTTATCAACTAACAAGGATGAAATTTTAGACAAGACTAAGAAGGTCTAGAGTTATGATTTTTTCAATTATCGGAATCCTTCCCGCTATGCTTTCTATAATTTCGCCTAAGTTTTCTCTACCGATCATGAGCGCTCTGAGTGTCGTAACTCTCTCTCGAGTAATTACTACAATTTACTAGACATATTCTCCCGAATTACGCTAGCCAGCATTAAGTACGGCTCACTCGGATCGCACCAAGGTTTCATTATCCCTAATCCCACCTTTAAACCTTTCGTATTGATCCCTCATATAAGTTAGAAGTGATGTTGGTGAACAACTACCTAAATATGCATTCTCTCCCGAGTAATACACACTAAATAGGCACAATCGATCGAGAGCTCTTCAACCAACCACAATATAAACGTAGTGTCACGACCCAAAATTTCTCACCGACGCGACCGTGATGGCGCCTAACATTTCACTTGCTAGGCAAGCCAACGTTAGAAAATCGTTAAACCAATTTCTTATTTCCATTCAGTAAATAACAATAATTAACTAAGATGAAATATAATAAGTACAGAATATTATAAAACTGTATTAATTACTACCATCCGGATCTGGAGTCACAATTCACGAGCATTCTAGAATTTACTACAAGTAATAGTCTGAAAGAAATACAATTGTCTGAATGAAAGAAAACAATAGTGACATAAAAGGTAGACAGGGACTTCAAGGTCTGTGAACGCCGACAAATCTACCTTGAGTCTCCGGACAACGGACCAATAGCAAAATATCGATCAACCTGAGCCGGTATCAAAGTCTGCACAGAAAGTGCAGAGTGCAACATCAGTACAACCGACCCCATTTACTGATAAGTGTCAAGCCTAACCTCGGCGAAATAGTGACGAGACTAGGACAAGACACCCACATATAACCTGAATAGTATAATCATGCTAGTGACAACAACAATAAATAAAGAAATAACGCAGAAATAATGGGAAGGGAATATATAGTGGGAGAATATAACACAGAGAGTGAGAATAATGAAAAGACAGAATTAAACCAAAAATCCATTGAGCAATTAAAACAGCAAGAAAAATTGCACGGCATCACCCTTCGTGCTTTTACTCTCAACCTCACCAAATAAATAAATAGAACGGCACGATATCACCCTTCGTGCATTTACTCTCAACCTCACCAAATAAATAAATAGAACGGCACGACATCACCATTCGTGCATTAAACCTCTCATAATATACACGGCATCACCCTTCGTGCTATACACTCTTCCTCACAATATAAATAAGGCATGCACGACACCACCCTTCGTGTTTTACACTCCTCCTCACCAATCACAGAATCAATAACAACGGATAGATAAGAGTATCACAAAGAAACTAGTATTTTACCTATAATCAATAGCACAATGTAATCTCAACCTTGAATCAATATTCGAAAGTTACCAAATTTCAGTGAAACCAGATATGAGTCACCCAACATTTTAAATAACCCGCTAAGCATGGATAGTAGAATTTAAGACCACAAAATAGACAAGAATAGAATTTTACTAGCATGCTATGACTCGACAACGATGCATAAATTCTCGTCACCTCACCTATACATCGTATTTAACAACCAAACACGTAGCAAATGAACACATAATACCTATTCCCTCAAGCCAAAGTTAGACACGACACGTACCTCGCTCTGAAGGCCACTTAATTCTCAATCACAACTTTTCCTTTGGAATTCACCTTTAAATCAATCATATCTATTCAAAAATAACTCAATAATATCAAACATTGCTAAAGGAATCAAGTTTAATGAGTAATTACAGATTTCCCAAATATTTTCTCCAAAAAGTCAAAAATTGACCCCTGGTCCGCTTGGTCAAAACCCGAGGTTCAGACCAAAATCCATTTACCCATTCACCCCCGAGCCCGAATATGTAATTAGTTTTGGAATCCGACCTTAAATTGGGGTCTAAATCCTCAAATTTCTGAAATCCCTAGTTTCTACCCTAACCTCTAATTCTACCATGAAAACTCGAGAATTTAGGTTGATAATTCATAAAATGTAATGGGTAATTGAAAGAAAATGGTTTAGAATCACTTACCAACAATTTGGGGAAGAAATGGCNTATAATTTGGGGAAGAAATGGCTCTTGAAATATCGCCTCTCACCGTTTGGTGTTTGAGAAAAATAAATTTTTGGCTAAAATCCCGTTTTTGGATTCTGTTAAGTGCTGGGCGACAGTGTTCATCGCGTTCGCGAGAGCACTGTCGCATTCGCGAAGGGTACTGGCTGCCAAGCCTTCGCGTTCGCGAGACCCAGCTCGCGTTCGCGATGGTTACTCCCCCTGGCCTTCGCGTTCGCGAGGCATTGCTCGCGTTTGTAATGAAGGAACGACTGAATCCCCCTCCCCAATGCCTAACACTACGCGTTCGCGATGGGCTTGTCGCATTCGCGAAGGGTAACGCCCCCTTCGCTTCGCGTTCGCGAAGAAAAAATCCCTGCCTCATCAGTTTACTCTTCGCGTTCGCGAGAGGACCTTCGCGAACGCGAAGAAGGATATGCGAGACACCAGAATCTGCAGAAAATCAAATTTTTCCCAAATCCAAAACATCCTGTGGCCTATCCGAAACTCACCCGAGCCCTCGAGGCACCAAACCAAACATGCACACAAGTCTAAAAACATCATATGAACGTGCTCGCACGATCAAATCGCCAAAATAACACCTAGAACTACGAATTTAGCACCAAATCAAATAAAATACTCAAGAACACTTTAAAATTTCTATTTTCTCAACTGGACGTCCGAAGCACGTCAAATCAACTCTGTTTCTCACCAAAGTTCACAGACAGCTCTTAAATATCATAACAAACCTGTACCGGCTCCGGAACTAAAATACAGACCCGATACTAACAATGCCAAGTATCAATCAATTCTTAAAAATAAATAATTTTTAAATTTTTAATTTTCATCAGAAATTCATAACTCAAGCTGGGACCTTCAAATTCAATTCCGGGCATACGCCCAGGTCCCATAATTCGATACGGACCTACCGCGACCGTTAAAGTACGGATCCGGGTCCGTTTACCAAAAATATTGACCGAAATCAACTAAAATCAACTTTAAAGGCAAAAATTCTTATTTTCATTAGTTTTCAACATAAAAGCTTTCCGGAAACATGGCCGGACTGCGCACGTAAATCGAGAAAGGTAAAAATGAGATTTTTAAGGTTTAAGAGCGCAGATTCGAGTTCTAAAACATAAGATGACCCTTTGGATCATCACACGTAGTTGAACAAATAGAGAAATCCAACGGCTCAATTATATAAAACCATAACAAGAATTTATCATACAAAAGGTTCTATCAAAATTCTAGATAAAAAATTAGCTATTCATTATAGTATGCAAAACTACAATATTAGAATTCATAAATAATAATGGAAAGAGGAAGAAGGAAGTGAAAAACTTGTAAAAGAATTCTCCGCTTTGCTCCTAGTGTGTTCTTGCCTCCTTAGGTCAAAAAATTCGGTCTAATGTCGGTCTCCCTCTGTCTAAATCTCTAATGTCGGTCTCCTCTTCAATTGACATTTAATGACTATTTATATGTGTAGAGAAAAAAACTTAAATAAAATAATCAAGTTCAAAACAAAAAAAAAAGAGAGATAAAATAGGGTTTAAAACCCGGAACACACGTCGCCGACCTCGCCTAGCTAGCTCAAACGCGAGCTTCACCTCGATTTATCCCTGGCGTCGCGAGCTCTAACGCGAGGAGATAATCTCGCGTCGCCTGCTTCTCTGCTTCAATTCAAACTCTGATTTCTTCTGCCTAACTTTCCAAATCTCATTCTTGTTTGTTATTTTTCCTTTGCAATTATTTCTGTCTCTTCAATCATTGTCTACTCATGTGAGTATAATATTTCCAATAGATAAATGATCATGAATTATTTTTGTAGTGTATAAAATACACATAAATTTTTTATTTTGCTTTCAATTTCGTCTTCAACGTACCTATACATAAAATAGACTCAATTAAGCATAAATATAGTATAATTTAGCATTAAAATACTTAAATGTAAGATAAGTAATGCACTAAAAATATAGAATTATAGTCGAATATCAATATTGTTTAGTTAATTAAATTTTTTTCCATCTATTGCTGTTTGTTTTCTCTGTTTCACGTGAATGTCTAGTTCCCTCACTAGAAGGGGTACTAGAAGTGTCGAGACCTGGAGGTTTGCACAATTTCTTGGAAAAGGTTTTGGAGAAGTAAGTGACATACGTGTATGGTTGGTCAAAAGTAATTATATTTGCTAGCTAATATAAAAAAAAAATATTTTTATCTATTATTATATATTAGTATATAAAAAATTATAAATGGTGCCGACTATTAATTTTTAGAATTTTTAGAGCAATTATACTGCGTAGTTTTTTCAAAATGAATTTGTGCAAAATATGTACTCGGTCAGTTTCTAAAAGCAGGCTCGACCTTACCGTCCACCATTATTCGTGTCGCTTCCTTATTCTAATTTGTTTATCATTTCCCGTTTATTAAGCAACTTAAATATAGCACTAAAAATTTAAAATATATATTGAAGATTACATTAGAAGAATAAAAATTGCATGAGAAGTATCACATATTCTAATTTTCCTCATAGAAAAGATGAAAGGATACATTCTACAAGTTAAACGAAGATTCTACAGTGTGATAACTATTGTACTAAGATAGAGTATATACATAACACTATATATAATCTCAAATGTAAAACTTAACAATACTATTAAAAAATATAAAAACAAGGTTTCCGTGAATTGTAAGATACTCGATCCGTTCGGTTCATATAGAAAAAGGGGTGGAGATTAGGGGTGTTCATGATTCATTTTGGATCGACTTTTTTTTTTTGGAATCAAACCAAACCAATTAAGTTGGTTCTTATCGATTCAGTTTGGATCGTTTTTTTGTCTTTTCGGTTATTTATCGAGTTTTTCTTAAATACAAGATATACACTATCAAATACATACTCCGGCGATTACATTTTCAACGTAACACTATCAAATAAATTGCTCTTTGAAAAATCTATCATTTACCAAGATATATTGATGATAATTAAATCTAATAGTGATGAATTTAAGGACTTACTTAAAAATAAATTATTTTTAACATAAAATAGATTCTTGTACTTAGCAAAAGAAAACTACCAATCAAACTAGATATAAAGGCAAAGAACTAGATCAGTATAATAACAAATAACTAGACTAAAAGTGCAAAAGATAAACATGTGCCATAAAATTTTAGAAATTTTGTAGTAAAATATGCATGTATAGGTGCAATAATAGATTTTAAGTAGTTACTTGTATAGTCGGTTAAGTTCGATTTTTTCGGTTATTTTTTATTAAAACTAAAATCAAACCAAATTTGATCGATCTTTAAAATTTAAAATCAAAATCAAACCAAATCAAAAAAATATAGGATTTTTGGTCAATTTGGTTTGGTTTGGTTCAATTTTTGGGGTTTGGTTTTTATGAACATCGCTAGCGGAGATGACGTTTAAATCAAGGTGGAAAATACGCGAAAACTCAGATGATGATGAAATCTTTTTGCATGTTTGTGTCACAAGCGCACAGATTCGCACGCACTTTAATTCTGCATATACTAACAGATGGTAACTTTCCGAGTCAAGGGCATGTTCTCTCCTTAACCTGCTGTTTGATGAACTGTTTATGTTTCTGTGCTTAATATTAATGGCAATGCAAGTGGATCCCTTATTCGGCTGAATTCAATAATTTTGCTCACTAAGTTTGAGGTAGGTTGTAACTGTTGGGTTTATTAATTAAAACAAAAGAGCCGTGAATGGAAAATGATAGAAAAAAAAAATAGAGGGAAATAAAATTTTGAATTAGTTTCTTTTACAAAGGAACTTTGTACCTATTAGATAGGAAGAGGAAAATTCTTGTGTTTATATATTGAAGCACTTCTTCTAGTTCTTAAAGAGTTGAGAAGAGAGCAAGTCTCGCGCAATCGTCGTCATTTAATGCTAGTCTTCGGCTTCGGCTTTGGTCGATTGATTGATAATTTTTTGGACCAAATTTATTTTTCTTTTCTGTCATTTAATATTTTCTTTTCTAATATTTTTTCCTCTCTCTTCTGCATTCTGCATTATTTTTCAAAGCAGAACGTAAGCATTTTGTGTAATTTACTCAACTATTTGAGTTCGCTAAAGTTTTGTGATTTGAAGTGCCGCTATCATAGAATAGTTATTCCATTCTATCCTGTGAGGATTTGCTCAGAAACCTTGGGCAACTGTGAGGGGATTAAATGCCTTAAGGATACACAAGAAACTTGTGGGCTTGAAATTTTCTGTTTTTGTTTCCTTAAACTAACGTCTTCTGATTTTCTGATTTTTGAATACAAAATATTAACAAGCTTAAGGAATTTAGTTATATTTCTGTGTTCATCTTACTTTATTGTTTGGGAAAACAAAATGCTAGCGATTTTCTACTCCCATTTTGGAGATTAAAATCTTCGAATTTTCTACTCCAGTTTGAGATTAAAGTCTTTGTAACTTTCTACACAATCCAAGATTAAAATCCTTGTAATTTTCTACTCGGTTGTTTATATTCAGTTTGAAAATATAAAAACTTCATCGGCTTACTAATTCTGGTCGTGTCAATTTTTTTTTACAAAAAAATGACAACAAGTACGGAACAACAAAATGATTATGTTGGGACTACTACTGCTGCAATGGCTACTGCGTCTTCAAGTGCTGGCAGCAGAAAATGTTCTTCTACCTGACCAAACTCAGTTTGCACCGCTTTATCAGCGAGGATGTTCCAGTCTTGAGAGAAGAAACTCCGGATAATGAGCGGTTTGCGATCACGGAGGCATGGAAGCATTCTGACTTCTTGTGAAAAAATTATATCTTGAGTTGTTTGAAAGATGGCTTGTACAACGTTTATAGTGTTATGGAAACTTCGAAAGAGTTGTGGAACGCTCTTGAAAAGAAGTACAAGACGGAAGATGCTGGACTTTAAAATTTTGTTGCCGCAAAGTTCTTGGACTTTAAAATAGTTGACAGTAAGTCTGTCATAACTCAAGTTCAAGAACTGCAAGTCATCGTTCATGATCTCCTTGCCAAAGGTATAAATTGAATCAATATTTTTATTAAAGATATTGATTATATTATTAATTCTAAATTTATTATTATAGGTATGGTCATAAATGAAGGGTTTTCAGTTGCGGCATTTATTAAAAAGTTGTCTCCACTGTGGAAGGATTTTAAAATTTACTTGAAACATAAGCGCAAGGAGATGACGTCGGAAGACTTTATTGTTCGCCTAAGGATTGAATAGGACAACAAGGCTGCAGAAAAGAAGTCTCGTGGAAAACAATAATGGGAGCAAATATTGTTGAGGAAGCTTCAACGAGCAAAAAGAGAAAGAAGCCGTCTGGACCAAAGAATTACCCAAGCAAAAAGAAGTTTAAAGGTAATTGTCATAATTGTGAAAAGGTTGGACATACGACTGCTGACTGTCGTGCGCCAAAGAAGGACAAAAAGAAAACCCAAGCAAACATGATTGAGAAGAATGATGAAATAGACGATTTGTGTGTCATACTTTCTGAATGCAACCTAGTCGGAAATCCTAAAGAATGTAGGATTGATTCTGGGGCAACTCGTCATGTTTTTGCTAACAAGGAGTTATTTACTTCTTATGCTCCTGCAGGACTCGATGAGACAGTTTTTATGACAAATTATTCTATTGCAAAAATTGAAGGAACGAGTAAGATAACTTTGAAGATGACTTCTGGCAAGATTGTGACTCTAAACAATGTCCTTCATATTCCTGAAATGCGGAAGAATTTAGTCTCGACATCACTTCTAGTCAAGAACGACTTTAAGTGTGTTTTTATTTCCGACAAGGTTGTAGTTAGTAAGTATGAAATATATGTAGGAAAAGATCACCTTACCGGGGGCCTTTTCAAACTCAATGTAATTTGCCATTGATATGAATAAAATTTCAGCTTCTTTTTACTTGCTTGAGTCAAATAATTTATGGCATGAACATTCAGTCACATCAACTTCAAAACTTTATGAAAAATAATTAATTTAGAAGTATTGCCTACGTTTGAATGCAATAACTCTAAATATCAAATATGTGTAGAATCAAAGTATGTTGAACATCCCTATAAGTCAGTTGAAAGGAATTCAAATCATTTAAACTTAATTCACATAGATATTTGCGACATGAAGTCAATACTATCTCGCGGTGGAAAGAAAGTATTTCATAACTTTTATTAACGATAATACTAGATATTGCTATATTTACTTATTTAATAGTAAAGATGAAGCAATTGATGCATTCAAGCAATACAAAAATAAAGTTGAAACGCAACTAAATAAAAAGATCAAAATGATAAGAAGTGATAGGGGTAGCGAATATGAATCTCCTTTTGAAGAAATATGTTTGGAATATGACATTATTCACCAAACAACTACTCCTTACTCACCACAATCTAATGAAATTGTGAAAAGAAAGAATAGAACGTTAAAGAAGATGATGGATGCCTTGTTAATAAGTTTTGGTTTACCTCAAACCTTGTGGGGGGAGGGGGGAGGCTATTCTTACATCTAATCAAATACTCAATTGAGTGCCCCATAGCAAAACGCAATTCATTCCATATGAAAAATGAAAAGGAAGAAAATCAACTTAAAATATTTTAAGGTGTGGGGGTGTTTGGCTAAAGTGCAAGTCCCTAAACCCAAAAGGGTAAAGATTGGACCAAAAACCGTTGATTACGTTTTCATAGGTGTCACGATCCAAAATCCACTAGTGTTCATGATGGCGTCTAACACCACCGTCAAGCAAACCAATGGTGATTTATTAATTTAATTACTTATTTTAGTATCTTGAAATCAAAATTTTCTTGATTGAACAATATAAAATAGAATTTACAGAGTGAATAAAAATATCTACACGAACCTCAATAATGAATAACCCGAAGGAACCCCCAAAACCCGGTGTCACAAGTGCATGGGCATTTTCTAAAGAGTACAATAGTATTACAAAATTTGTCCCGAATGTAATAAGACAGAATAAAATAAATAGTACAATGGAGACTCGGTGGACTGCGATGCGTAGCCTAGAATGCATCTCACATGAAGTCTCCCTAACAGGTGCGCCTAAGTGCCAGGGTGGTCATCAACAAACCTGTCAGATCCTGCACATTTAGTGCAGAAGTGCAGCATGAGTACGTAAATTAACACGTACCCAGTAAGTATCTACCCTAACCCCCGAGAAATAGTGACGAGGGGTCGATATCGACACTTACTAATGGTCCAAGCTGATAATATAATAATCCATAGCAGGTATGAAGTGCACAACAATAGTGAAGTAAATCTGTAAATCTCCAAAAGGTTTCCAATTATTTCCTTTATAGTATGAATCTTCTCAATCTTGTATTCTACCTTAATATCTCCAAAAATTGTCAAGTGTCATCATCAAATAAACTCGGAGTACCATATAAAATACCGGGCACTAGTAGAGAGGTTAACTCGTGAATATTCGGGTTACAAGTGATATAATGTACTATTCTGTTGAGGTCGTTCGGCCCAATCCGAAATAATGTGTACACTGCCGAGGGTCGAGCGACACGAACCATAGATGCATCTATATACTGCCGAGGCGTTCGGCCCGATCCACAAGAAAAGGGAAGGAAGTTACCGAATTACGAGACACATGCTTACAACACCGTACGTGAGTACAAAAATGGATATAATCTTTACCGTTCCTCAAATAACTCGCCCACAACTCAAAGTGTTAAGGCTTGGCCTAGTATGCATATATTTATTTCTAAATCAATTTTATTTATAACTTCGGTTAATTAAGCCAACAATATGAGTTCAAATAATTCAAATATTACAAGATAAGATCCTAAGTCTATCCGGATATAAAGATTCTATAACTACGTACGGAATTTCATCACCTCATGCGTACGTAGCACCCACAACTAGTTGCACATAAGAATCAATATCACCTAAGGGGTAGTTTCCCCCTCACAAGGTTAGACAGGAGACTTACCTCGCTCTGATGTTCCAAGACCGGCTCCAAGGCCTCTCTAACACCTCAAGCCAAAGCTCATCGATCCAAAGCTATTCAAACAACGTGCAAACCAATCAAAAGGTACTCTAATACCCATAATTAATCAATTTAATCAATTCTCAACTCCGCTCGAAAAGTCTATAAAAATCAACCCTTGGGCCCACGTGCCCGGATTCCAAATTTTTCTAAGATAATCATTACCCACAACATCATGAACTCAAATATATAATTTATTCCAAATTCCATGTCCAATTTCGTGGTCAAAATCCAAAAATAACAATTTCTAGATTTTCTCTTAAAATCTCAAAATTTCTAGGAATTTCCATGCTTAAATCCTTGTATAATCCATGTAATTAGCTAACACTGTGCGGGAATTACTTACCTTGCAGTAGATGATGAAAACCGCCCCTTGAATCTCTCCACAATCGCCCAAACCAAGAGAGAAATGAGTGAAATGAGCAAAATCCTCGACTTAAAACAATCTGCCCAGGCCCTGTCCTTCTTCGCGTTCGCGTGACCAAGGTCACGTTCGCGAAGGCCTGTCCATGCACAACAGCGCTTTCATATTCAAGCTCTTGCATTCGCGATAGCCAATTGCCTCCGGCCTTGAACTCCTCCTTCGCGTTCGCGAAGGGAAAACTGCCAACCCAACAACTCAACGCATTCGTGACTACCTTGTCGCGTTCGCGTAGGGTAAAGTCCCCCCTGATCCCCAGCTCCCCTTCGCGTTCGCGAACCCTTATTCGCGTTCGCGAAGCACAAATACGCAGCCACCATTATTCCTTCTTCGTGAACGCGGGACTCCCTTTGCATACGCGAAGAACAAAACCAGAACCAGCAACAGCAACAACAAAACATAGAGAAATGACCAGAAACCATTCCAAAATACACCCGAGCCCTCCAGGACCCCGTCCAATCGCACCAACTAGTCCCAAAACAGGAAGCTAACCTGTTCGAGGCCTTAAATCACACCAAACAATATCGAAACTACGAATCACATCCCAATTCAAACTTAGTGAACTTAAGAACTTCAAACTTCTACATTCGACGCCGAAACCTATCAAATCAAGTCCGATTGACCTTAAATTTTGTATACAAGTCATAATTGACATTATGGACCTACTATCACTTTCAGAATCAGAATCCGACCCCGATATCAAAAAGTCCACTCCTAATCAAACTTCCCAAAAATCATCCAATTTTCAACTTTCGCCAATTGACGCTGAAACAACCTACGAACTTCCAAATTAACGTTCGGACATGCTCCTAAGACCACAATCACCATAAGTAACTATTTCCAGTATCGGAATCCCAAACGGGCATCGATAATATCAAAATCCACTCAACCCAAACTTAAAGAATTCTTAAACCTTCAAAATGCCAACCTTCTGTAATAAACGCCGAAATACTTCTGGGCCACCCGATATTCTACCTGAACATATGCCCAAGTCCGAAATCATCATACAAATATATTGGAACCTTCAAATCCCGATTTCGAGGTTGTTTATGTTACACCTCCTTTTTTCCGAAGGGATAAGGATGTTTTTCCAATTAAAGTGACATTAATCGAAATGAGATTGTTTATTTATTCAGATTCGTCACTTGAAATAATTTATTATGGTGTCCCAAGTCACCAGTTTATTTTAAATCCCAAATCGAGGAAATTTGAATCCGTTTAAAAGTCTGCGAAAAACCAGAAGACCGAGTAAGGAGTTCTGTTAACCCGTGAGAAGGTGTGAGGCACTCACGAGTTCCGTGATTTTACCACGGTCGCTCAACTATTAATAATTGGCACAATTATCTAATTTATTATATATTTAAAACCTATTGTGCTTTTTAGCTTTCTGATAGCTTTTAATAGAATTTTAATTACTTTTGGGATTTATGAAATTTTGTTTGAACAAGCCGTGATGTCGCGTACTCGTTTGGTTTTGTACATATTGTGAATCTCGTCACGTGAGCCGTTCCCACGGTCTACAACATGTTTATTTTATTATTATTTGAAGTTATGGTCAAGTCGCGTGAAACGCGCACTTGAATTGGGGTTACGTATCACGACTACGCCACGGGAACCGTACCCATAGTCGTAGTGATTTAATCACGCGCCTAAAGCAACTACGATATTTATAAATTAACAACTTACGTTTGGGATTGTTGTGAAGTCTCAAAATATGGAATTTATTTGGGGAAAACATGCACATTAGTAATTTACTAAAACTAATCTGTGAAGTATATTTTATTTTATTTTTTATTTAAACTACAATGATGATTCTAATGATATTAGCATAAACTTGATTCTAGTGAGATGATAGATATAGTATGAAATGATAAAGAACTCAAATCAATTCTAAATCTAATTACTTTGCCGCTTGGGGCTTAACAACAGAAAATCATGGAACTTGGTAGGTCTTGGGCCCAACAGTTTTTCTTACAACGAAACCTTGATAAAATATTCATATTAAGGTCCAAAAGCTCCATTCACCATAAGGGAACGGGAACTGGGCCTATGGGAACATCGGGCCCAGTCAATTTGAGCCAACAATACAACTTAGAGTTTTGAGAACCAGAATATCTAATTAATTCATAACATTATCAAATTAAACCAACATTATGCTGAATGACAATTAATCAGAATATCACAAGAATTCCAGTTCGAATAAACTGGAAATACGCTAATGAGCCATTCTATCAATTACAACCATTATTTACAAATTTGCATCAAAATAAAAATTTCAGACGAACTCCTATACTATTGCTTCCAGCACTGGAGATGAGCAGACTTTAGAATCGCATGTTCAAGCTCCGTAACTCATGATTTTGTGAGCCAAACACTTTACGAAGATGGATCTGACCAATTGGTGGTCAGATTCATCACTTAATCACTCTAAAACTTTCTTTTAGGACATACATGTTACATATCACAACAAAGAAGTTCAAAGTGTGAAATTCATTTATAAAACAGTGAAAGCATTACAGATACTCTTAGTCTTACTTCATAAACTTGCAACGAGCAGGCAGAAATTCAAAGGCTCAAATCACATTTTACAAACACAAACCAATCAGATGCTAATAACAGAAATCTAATAAAGAGTGAACTGATTTTAATGTCATAACTATTATTTCCTCATAAAAAAGCTATAATACAGCTAGAAAACTACCAAAGAGCTTATACTGAATTACCTCAAAACAGCTTAAGGGGAAGAAATTATAACCAAATGAAGGTCAGCCACTCCACAACTAAACTTAAAAAATCTGCAAATACTCTCAGCAACTTAAGAACAGCGGAATCAACCACCACTCGAAATTCCACCAGAATTGAAACAAAAAACCAGTAGAAAAAGGAAAGAAAAACAACTTTGAATTCTTTCTTTTTGTTTTGTTTTCTGTATCTAAATTGAAACTTAAGAAAAGGAAAAATCAGTGTTGCAATGAAGAAAAAGATCTGAATTTTAGAAAGACGTGTAAAAATCAACTAATTAATCTAAATTAAAATTAAACTAACAAGTACAATTTAATCAAAAATAACAAACTAGTTAACCAATCAATTTATAACGTACGTAATTTAAACCATAATCTAATTAGCAATCGACTAACTTCAAACAATTATTTAGAAAGCTAAAATATTTTTAGGCGTTTAATTCTTAACCTAAGCATGTAGTAAAGCAAAACTGATAAATAAAGAGGAGAAAGTGGTGAGATTTTACCCCGATTAAACTTGAAAAGAACAATAATGATGAAATCCGATGGGCGAATGGAAGAAAAAAACGAATTATGGCCAGCCAATGGTAGGTTTGTCAAATTTCGACGAATTCGAAATGAGCCGAAACTAACGTCAATCGATTGCTCTTGACAAGAGCAAACGATTAACATAAGTTTCAGGCCAAAACGAGCTGGTATCGCCAATGAAATCATAAGGGGGAAAGATTAGGTTTTTTCTGGATTTTTAGATCTGAAATCGGCCGAATTTGTTGGGGATTTTGGGGAAATTTGTATGGGATTAAGGTTTAGGAGGGTGTGGGGAGTGTGTGGTGTCAATTTGGGGTGGTTTGGGGTATCGTCGCCACCGTGGGCAATGTCCGGCGGCGGAGGTTTAGAGAAGTGAGAGAGATGAGAGGTGAAGGGGAAATGGAGTCGGTCTCTAGGGTTTGGGGGTTGGGGATTCGACAGTTATATTGTAATGGAGAACTCAATTGCGAGCCGTTGGATCTGTGGAGATCAACGACTGAGATTGGGGTGTGACAAAACGACGTCATTTGGGTTACTAAGGGGTTAGACCGGATGGAGTTATGAGAATTGGGTTGGGCGGTTTGTGAAGTGGAATTTGGGCCATTGGATCACATGCTTGGCCCAAAATTGGCCTAGCAAGACCTCTTTCTTTCCCTCTTTTTTTGTCTTTTTGATTTTAAATCCTACAAAATTAGTTAAAAATCTAAATTAAATTCTAAAACAATCTAATTAGTAGCATTAAACCTAATTATATATTTCTACTATTTACATAATTAATTAACTTAGATTAATGAAAGAAAGTTAATAGTTTTAACACTAAAAACTAAAAATGTAAAAATAAACATCATTTTTTTTGTGATTTTTGTTTAAAAATGCGATTAACTTCTGTACTTAAACTCTAAATGCAATTAATACATAAAAAATTCCATGTAATGAAGACTTGGACGTTTAGTTTTTGGTATTGTTTCGATGATTTTAAAATGTTAAAAATGCATGAAAAATGCAAACAATTAATTAACAAAACATTCCTACAAATTCTATGAAAATTAAAAACTATTAAGAAAAAATCTATTTATGAATTTTGTAGTAGTATTTTAGTCGGGCAAAAATCACGTGCTCACAGTTTACTCAAAAGTCAAACCTTAATCGTTCTTCCAACTTAAAGCTTCAGAAATTAGAATTTTCTTTCCAATTCAACTCCGAACTTTCCGAAATTCGATTTCGACCACACGTACAAGTCATGATACCTGAAGTGAAGTAACTCAATGCCTCAAAACACCGAACGTGCGCTAGATCTCAAAATGACTGATCCTGTCGTTATAATAGGATATGCAACAAATAGTAAGGCATGTCGTTTTCTGGTTCATAAATCAGAAAATTCCGATATTCATATTAACACGGTAATCGAATCGGATAATGCTGGATTTTTTGAGAATATTTATCCATATAAAAAATAATGTGAGTCTTCTAGTGAAAAATCTAAGCAACATCGGGAAGAAGCAAAGGAAAGTGCCTTTAATGAAGAAAATCCAAGACGTAGTAAATGTTAAAGGACAAATACTTCCTTTGGACCATATTTTTTGATATTCTTGTTGGAAAAAGAGCCTCAAACTTTTGAAGAAGCAATGTCTTCCTCGAAAGCACAATATTAAAAAGAGGCAGTCAATAGTGAGATAGAATCCATATTAAGTAATCATACTTGGGAATTGGTTGATCTTCCTCCAGGAAATAAACCTTTGGGTTCTAAGTGGATTTTCAAAAGAAAAATAAAAGTTAATGGTACTATTGACAAATATAAGGCAAGATTAGTTGTTAAAGGGTTTAAACAGCGAGAAGGTATTGATTACTTTGACACATACTCGCCGATAACGAGGATTATATCTATCCGAGTGTTTATAGCATTAGCCGTCGTGTATGGCCTTCTAATCCATCAGATGGATGTGAAGACACCCTTCTTAGATGGAGATTTGGAGGAAGAAATTTATATGTAACAACCTGAAGGGTTCGTAGTTTCCGAAAAAAAAAATAAAGTGTACTTGATAAGTCACTTTATAGACTAAAACAAGCACCAAAACAATGACATGCGAAATTTGACCAAATAATGTTGTCAAATAATTTCAAGATCAATGAGTGTGACAAATGTGTTTTCATTAAGAATACTCTGAATCAAGTAGTCATTGTTTATTTATATGTGGATGATATATTGATAATGAGTATCGACATTGCTAACATAAATGCTACTAAGTGCATGCTTACCAGCAGGTTTGATATGTAAGACTTAGAAGTTGCAGATTTAATTTTGGGAATTAAAATCCTTAAGACTCCTCAAGGTCTAGCCTTGTCTCAATCTCATTATATTAAAATGGTACTTGAAAAGTTTAAATATTTGGACTTTAAAGTTGCAAGAACGCCAATTGATTTAAACCATACTCTTGTAAAGAATAAAAGTCAAAGCAAGTTTCAATTGGAATATGCTTGAGTGTTGGGATCTTGATGTACATTATGAATTGTACACGATCTGGTATAGCTTATGGGATAAGTAATCTTAGTCGATATACAAATAATCCCGACCAAGCTTATTGGAAAGAAATGAAACGAGTTTTAGGGTATTTGAAATATATCCAAGACTATGCATTGAATTACAATAATTATCCCGCAGTTTTTGATGGATATAGTGATGCAAATTGGATCATCCGATCAATAGAATCAAAATACACAAGTGGATATGTTTTTACCATTGATGGAGGAGAATTGTCTCGAAAGTTGTCCAAACAGACATGCATCGCCTGCTCTACAATGGAGTATGAGTTTATATCTTTAAACAAGGTCGGTGAAGAAGCTGAATGGCTCTGAAATTTCTTGGAAGATATTCCATTTTTGTCCAAACCTTTGGCACATATATGCATACATTGTGAAAGTCAAGCAACAGTAGGAAGGGCTGGGAGCGTTATGTATAACGAGAAATCTCGTCACATATGATGAATACATAATACTGTTAGACAACTATTCTCTAGTGGAATCATCACAATTGACTATGTAAAGTCAAAAGATAATGTATAGGGTCCGCTTACAAAAGGCCTAACTAGAGAGGCGGTTGAAAAGTCATCAAAGAAAATAGGACTATGGCCGAGGACAAGTCACTGTGACAGTAACTCTACCTAGAAGGCTGGAGATCCCAAGATTTAGGTTCAAGGAGATCAAGCAAAGTCATTAGTGATAGTTCAACATTGTCAAATAAAATTTTGGTCCACTCTCATGGTGAAGACAATATTCAGCAACAAGGATAAATCGTTAAGGCTTTTTAATGGTTTGATACAAGCTATATTAAATAGTGTATCTACGGGATAACACGTTTAGGAATCGCCTAAGTGTGAAGTGTAAGCCGCTTCAAGGAGAATTTTGTAAGGCCAGTTCTCTATGCACGTATGAAACAAGGCGGTGTTCATGGCTGAAATAAATACAACAATGAGAACCAAAGATGGTTAAGGGTAGATTGTGTGACGTACGACTGTCTAGGTATACACCAAAGTTCGACTGTTCAAACATATCAAATCTACCAATTGATCGAGTATATCCGACATATGTTCAGGGGCGGACACACATTGGTTCAAGGGGGTTAAGTTGAACCCGCTTCGTAAATATTTTTACTTATTTTATGTGGAATTATTTTTCAAATAAAGAAATTTGTATAAAATTAAAGCGGATGAACCCAATTTAACAAAGTTGTGCCTTGGTCGGATGGTCCAAGCAAGTTCAACCTCTGCAGATGGTCGTGTGCTCGAATCCAAGCTTCACCAGTTTTTGTTTCTTTCTCTCTGTCTCAAAATGCTGACAGTTTATCTGGCAGTTTTTGTCCTTGCACTTCTTCGTTTCTATCTATTATTGTTTACTTACTCTTTCCATTGTTTTGGAATTTCTATATGAATTTAGTAATTTTGCTTAGCTCTTCCATTGTTTTTTTGTTAAGTGTAAGTGTGTGATGACCCAAAAATGTCATCTTTAAATTTAATAATTAATTATGTGTTCTAAGACCTCAAAAGACACTAATTATCATTTTTCGACTTGCGTGCGCAGTCCGTAAAAATTTTCGAAAAGATTTTACGCGAAAAAATGAATTAAAAGGTAATTAGAGCTTTAAAACTCAACTAAGTTGACCTTGGTCAACATATTTAGCAAACGGATTCGGATCAGTATGTTGACAGTTTTGATAGGTCCGTATCGTGATTTGGGACTTGGGCGTATGCCCGGAATCAAATTTCGAGGTCCCTAGCCAGAGATATGGAATTTTGAAGAAAAATTAAAAGTTTAAATTCAAATAGCGACTGAATGTCAAATTATGTATAAACGACCCCAGAATAGAATTTTGATGATTCCAACAGCTCCCTATGGTGATTTTGGACTTAGGAGCGTGATAGGAATTTTATTTGGAAGTCTGTAGTGAAATTAGGCTTGAAATGACTAAAATAGGAATTTAAGTTTGGAAGTTTGACCGGGGAGTTGACTTTTCGATATCGGGGTCGGAATTCAGTTCTGAAAATTTAAACAGCTCCGTTATGTCATTTATGACTTTTATGAAAATTTGAGGTCAATCAGACTTGATTTGATATGTTCCAGCGTCGTTTGTAGAAATTGAAAGTTTCAAAGTTTATTAGGCTTGAATCTATGTGTGATTCATGTTTTTAGTATTGTTGGATATGATTTGAAGACTCGACTAAGTTTCTATGATGTATTAGGACTTGTTGGTATATTTGGTTGAGGTCCCGAGGGCTCGGGCGTGTTCTAGATGGTTAACGGATCATATTTGGCCTTGGTGAGATAGCTGATATCTGTTGCTGCAATTTTTCTGGTTTCCTCTTTCGCATTCGCGAGAGGAGCCTCGCGTTCGCGAAGAATGTTCTGAGTTGGTGAGATTTTTGTTCTACGCGTTCGCGGAGGAGAGGACGCAAACGCGAAGGGTAGGGCAGTGTGTGCATCGTGAACGCGTGAGTGGCGTCGCGTTCGCGAAGGAGAGTGAGGCAGCTGGGAACCCCAATCTTTTGTTCTACATGTTCGTGAGGTAAGGGACGCGTTCGTGAAGGTCTGAGTTTGCGAAGCTTCGCGTTCGCGAAGCATAGGTCGGGTTCGCAAAGAGTAAAGTTGGGCAGCATATTTTTGTGCTTCGCGAACGCGAGTCAAGAGTCGCGTTCGCGAAGAAGAAACCACTGGACAAAATGTCTAAGTTCAGAAAATGGGATTTCGTCCCATTTTCCATTTTTAATGATTTGGAGCTCGGATTGAGGCAATATTTGGGAGATTTTCAGAGAAAACATCGGGATAAGTGTTTTTAACTCAATCTTGGTTAGATTACCCGAATCCATCACTATTTTTAACATTTAGTTGGTGATTTAAGTTGGAAAATTTTAAAAAATCCTCATGGATAGATTTGAGGGTCGAATTGTTATTGGAATTTAGTCATTTTGGTATGGTTAGACTTGTGATTGAATGGGCATTCATATTTCATAACTTTCGCCGGATTCCGAGACGTGGGCCCCACGGGATATTTTTGAGTTAATTTCGGATTTTTATTGTAAAATATAGTATTTTCTTATAGAATTAATTCCATAATTTTT
The DNA here is from genome assembly GCA_000715115.1 of Nicotiana otophora. NCBI lineage: Eukaryota > Viridiplantae > Streptophyta > Magnoliopsida > Solanales > Solanaceae > Nicotiana > Nicotiana otophora. The sequence continues at coordinate 82,038 of AWOL01S0023705.1, forward strand.
GTTGACTGTATCGAATTAATTATGACTAGATACGAGTCGACCGGAATCGAAAAATCGAGGAAAAAGCATACTACTAGGTAAAATTGGAGCAATTCGAGGTAAGTGACTTGTCTAACCTTGTGTGGGAAAAATTTTCCCTAGAATTGATATTAATGTGATTATTGAAATATGTTAAAAATCGTGTACACGAGGTGACGAGTGTGTACACGGGCTAAAAGTGAAAGATTATGTTTTTAAAATGTGTAGATCATTGTTGCGCATTTATTAAATTAGTTTATTAGTTTATCTTGTTATATTCTTCATCATTGATCTGAGATATATACCTTAAATTGGTTTGACCTTTTACTGCTAATTGTTTTACCTGTCTTGTTGAAACTTGATTTCTTTTATTCTGTGCATTATTTGGAATTGATTTTCTTTATATTAAATATTATTAATATGAAGTATTTGACATTTTTAAATTTGGTATTGAAGCAACGTATTAAAAATTTTGAAATATTATTTTGCTAAATTATTTTTTTCAAATATTTTTGTAAGATTTTTGTACTCATTGTGACGGAGCCGTGAACTCTTTATTGTGGAAAAATCTTATTGATGATTTATATTGACATGAGCCGCGAGCTCTTTATTGTGGAAAAGTATTATTGATGATTTCTGTTGGCATGAGCCTGAGCTCTTTATTGTGAAAAAATATTATTGACGATTTATGTTGGCATGAGCCGTGAGCTCTTTATTGTGAAAAATTATTGTTGTTGATTTACTTTGGCAAATTGAAATATTTGGGCACTTGAGGTGTAAATTGTAATATGTTGTGATATTGATACGCATGCAGTGGTATAAGGTCTGGGTATTGAAATGCATGCGGTGAGATAAGGATGGCTTGATACGCGTGGCTAGTAGGGGGAACTACTATAAGTCATGCGGTGTGATAAGGATGGCTAAAACGCGGGATGCTATTTCGGAAAAAATATTTTCTTTAAAATAAATTGTAAAGGCTCCCACGGTGAGATAAGGAAATGAGATATTGTGAATTTATTTGTGATTTGGGACTACGAGGCGGTACCTCGAGAGTGCCCTTGTTGATATTGATTTATGGCCGCAGTTGCCTTGATTATTTATTGTGATTTTCTTAAAGTTGAAAGGAAATTCGGTTTTGTTTCCACGAGATATTATTTAAAATTCTATTTTGTTTCCACGAGATATTATTTGCCATTATTTTGCTTAATTAAATGGTGACACACTACTTGATTTATTTCCAATGTCATTTTATTGTACTATATTGTTAAATATTTTACCATGCCATTATTATATTCCAGTAGGGCCTCACCTGACCTCGTTACTACTCTACCGAGGTTAGGCTTGGCACTTACTGTGTACCGCTGTGGTGTACTCATACTACGCTTCTGTACATCTTTTTATGCAGATCCAGGTATATCTTACCAGCCTAGACGTAAGTGAGTTACCTGCGCACGAAGACTTCAAGGTATATCTGTCAGCGTCTGCAAACGCCGGAGTCCTCTTTTATCATTTTTATGTTGCTTCCTTATTTTTCTTTAGACCTTGATATATAGAGACATTGAGAATAAATTCTTAGAAACTTGTGACTTATTTCTACCGGGTTTTGGGAGTTGAAATTGTTTGAATTGTAGTTTATTTATTTCATATATTTATTATTATTCCGTAATGATAGGCTTACCTAGTCTTAGAACCTAGGTGTCATCACGACATCCTACGGAGGGAAATTGGGGTCATGACAGTTGGTATCAGAGCACTAGGTTCATAGGTGTTATGAGAGGCTATGGAACTGTTAGGAAATATTCACTTCTTTGATTCCTTATCGTGCGCCTTTGTTGATTTAAAAGTTCTAAACAATTTTCTTTCTATTCTCTCACAGATAGTGAGGACACGCACAACTGGATCTGATGATCAGACACCTACGCCCTATGTTGGAGCCACAAGAGGCCGGGGACTGGGCAGAGGCCGAGGAAGACCACGTAATACAGCCAGAGCACCTGCACGAGCTGCTGCACCAGAGCCACCAGTAGCTCCAGTTGGAGAGCAGGCACTTGAGATGCCTGTTACTACTCCTGCACTTCAGGAGACTCTTGCCCAGTTTTTGAGCATGTTTGGCACTTTAGTTCAGGCAGGATTAATTCCACTTGCTCCTACCACATATCAGGCTGGGGGAGGAGCGCAGACTCCCGCCGCCCGTACTCCAGAGCCACGGGCCCAATTTGACCATGCCCCAGAGGTTATACCAGTGCAGCCAGTTTTCCCAGTTCGGTCTGAGATTAGGACAGCAGTTTCAGAGGGGGAGCAGCTCAGGCTCGAGAGGTATAAGAAGTACCACCCTCCCACTTTCAGCGGTTTAGCTTCAGAGGATGCTCAGGGTTNAGGAGGAATGTCACCGTATCATTCGTACTTTGGGTATTATGGATTCCAGTGGGGTTTCTTTCATGGCATTCCAGTTTAGAGGAGCAGCCTACCAGTGGTGGCGGGCGTATGAGTTGGTTAGTCCGGCTGAGGCAGCTTCACTTACTTGGACTTAATTTTCAGAAATGTTCTTAAGGGAGTATGTTCCTCAGAGTCTTAGATATGCATGGCGCGCAGAGTTTGAGCAGCTGCGCCAGGGTTCTATGACCGTGTCAGAATATGCGGTCCGATTCAGTGATTTGGCTAGGCATGCACCATCCTTAGTTGCTATAGTTCGAGAGCGGGTTCATAGATTTATTGGGGGTCTCCACCCTAGTATTAGATACAGTATGGCCCGAGAGCTAGAGATAGATATCACATAACAACAGGTGGTGTCAATTGCTAGGAGATTGGAAGGTATGCTAACTCGGGAGAGGGAAGAGAGAGAAGCTAAGAGACCCCGAGATTCTGGCACATATAATAATTCTCGTGCCCCAGTTACAGCCCGTCATGGTAGAGGTTATGTGAGCCGTCCTATTTATTCAGCACTTCCAGCTTCCAGTGGTATTCCATCTACTCCCAAACCTCAGGTTCCATATTATGCACCGCCAGTGTCTTTTGTACCTCCTGTACGGGATGCTTTCAGCGGGCAGTCTAGTCGATCAGGCCCGAGCCAGTCCCAGCAGCCACATCCTCCGAGGGCTTGTTTTGAGTGTGGTAACACTCGTCATATCATGAGGGAATGCCCCAGACTTAGGAGGGGTGCACCTCCATGGATTTCTCAGGCCCCACCTATTCCACAGGGTCCTCAGGCTTCTCAGGCCATGATTACTACACCAGTTGCCACTCCACCTTCACAGCCAGCTAGAGGTGGAGTTCGGGCAGGTAGAGGTCGCCCTAGAGGGGGAGGCCAGGCCATATATTATGCCCTTCCTGCTAGGACAGATGTCGTTGCATCCGTTTATGTTATTAAAGGTATTATTCCGGTCTGTCATAGAGATGAATCAGTCTTATTTGATCCAGGCTCCACTTATTCTTATGTGTCATCTTAATTTGCCCCGTATTTAGGCGTATCACGTGATTACTTGAGTTCTTCTATTTATGTATCTACACCAGTGGGTGAATCTATTATTGTGGACCGCGTGTATCGGTCGTGTTTAATTGTTATCAACGGTTTTGAGACCAGAGCTGATTTATTATTGCTCAGTATGGTAGATTTCGATATTATTTTGGGCATGGACTGGTTGTCGCGCTATCACGCTATTCTTGATTTTTACGCCAAGATGGTGACGTTGGCTATGCCAGGTCTACCGTGGCTAGAGTGGAGAGGTACCTCGGATCATGTTCCTAGCAGGGCTATTTCATTTCTTAAATCTCAACGAATGGTTGAGAAGGGGTATGATGTGTATCGGGCCTATGTGAGAGATGTTAGTATTGATAATCCTACTATGGAGTCAGTTCCTATAGTAATGGATTTTCCTGATGTATTTCCAGTAGATCTTCCAAGTATGCCACCCGATAGAGATATTAATTTTGGCATTGATTTGTTACCGGGCACTCAGCCCATTTCTATTCCACCATACCATATGGCCCCAGCAGAGTTGAACGAATTAAAATAACAGTTACATGAATTGCTTGATAAGGGTTTCATTCTGCCTAGTGTATCGCCTTGGGGTGCTCCTGTCTTATTTTTGAAGAAGAAGGATGGTTTTTATGCGGATATGTATTGATTACCGCCAGCTGAACAAGGTTACCGTGAAGAACAGGTATCCATTGCCACGTATTGATGACCTATTTGATCAGCTTCAGGGTGCCAGAGTATTCTCTAAGATCGAATTACGTTCAGGCTATCATCAATTGAAGATTCGGGAGCCATATATCCTGAAGACTGTTTTCAGGACTCGGTATGGTCATTACTAATTCCTTGTGATGTCTTTTGGGTTGACCAATGTCCCAACAGCATTTATGCACTTAATGAATAGTGTATTTCAGCTCTATCTTGATTCTTTCATCATTGTGTTTATTGATGACATTCTGGTGTATTCCCGGAGTCGGGAAGATCATGAACAACACCTGAGGACTGTGCTTCAGATTTTGAGAAAAAAGAAGTTACATGCAAAATTCTCAAAGTGTGAATTCTGGCTTGATTCAGTGGTATTTTTGGGTCATATTGTTTCATGCGAGGGGATCAAGGTAGATTCGAAAAAGATTGAAGCAGTACAGAATTGGTCCAGACCGTCCTCAGTTATGAAAATCCAGAGTTTTCTTGGTTTGGCAGGGTACTATGGCTGATTTGTAAAGGGTTTCTCTTCTATTGCAGCATCTATGACCAAATTAACCTAGAAGGGTGCTCCATTCAGGTGGATCGAGAAATGTGAGGAGGGCTTTCAAAAGTTCAAGATAGCTTTGACTACAGCCCTAGTATTTGTATTACCTACAAGTACAGGGTCTTATATTGTGTATTGTGATGCGTTGCGTATTAGTCTCGGTGCAATGTTGATGCAAGATGGTAGGTTGATTGCCTACGCGTCCAGACAGTTAAAGGTGCATGAGAAGAATTATCCTGTACATGACCTAGAGTTAGCATCTATTGTTCATGCCATAAATATTTGGCGGCATTATTTGTATAGTGTCCATTGTGAGGTCTACACTGATCACCGAGTCTACAACATCTGTTTAAACAGAAGGATCTTAATTTGCGGCAATGGAGATGGTTGGAGTTGCTTAAGGATTATGATATCACCATTCTCTATCATCCTGGGAAGGCCAATGTAGTGGTCGATGCCTTGAGCCGTAAGGCGGAGAGTTTGGGCAGCTTAGCATATTTACCAGTAATAGAGAGGCCTTTATCCTTGGATGTTCAGGCCTTAGCCAACCAATTTGTCAGGTTGGATGTTTCCAAGCCGAGCCGAGTTTTGGCTTGTGTGGTTTCTCAGTCTTCTCTTTATGATCGTATCAGGGAGCGTCAGTATGATGACCCTCATTTGCTTGTCCTTAAGGATACAATTCAGTACGGTGATGCTAAGAAAGTCACTATTGGAGATAACGGTGTATTACGGATGTAGGGCAGGCTATGTGTACCCAATATAGATGGCTTGCGTGAGTTGATTTTCTAGGAGGCTCATAGTTCGCGGTACTCCATTCATTCGGATGCTACAAAGATGTATCGGGGCTTGAGACAACACTATTGGTAGAGGCGGATGAAGAAAGACATAGTGGGGTATGTATCTCGGTGTCTAAATTGTCAACAGGTGAAATATGAGCATCAACGACTAGGTGGATTACTTAAGAAGTTAGAGATTCCAGAATGGAAATGGGAGTGAATCACTATGGATTTCGTTGTTGGGCTCCCACGGACTCAGCGGAAGTTTGATGCAGTTTGGGTGATTGTGGATAGGCTGGCCAAATCAACTCATTTCATTCCTGTGATTAATACTTACTCTTCAGAGCAGCTGGCTCAAGTAATCATTCGCGAGATTGTCAGACTTCACGGTGTACCAGTATCTATCATCTTTGACCGGGGTACACAGTTTACCTCACGGTTTTGGAGGGCAGTACAACGTGAGTTGGGTACTCGGTTAGAGTTGAGTACAGCATTTCACCCTCAGACGGACGGGCAGTCCGAACGCACTATTCAGATACTGAAAGATATGCTTCGTGCGTGTGTGATAGATTTTGGGGTTGCTTGGGATCAGTTCCTTGCGGAGTTTGCTTACAGCAATAGTTAACAGTCAAGCATTCATATGGCTCCGTATGAGGCCTTGTATGGTAGGCGGTGCCGGTCTCCAGTGGGTTGGTTCGAACCGGGCGAGGCTAGACTATTGGGTACAGACCTGGTTCAGGATGCCTTGGAAAAGGTTAAGTTGATTCAGGATCGACTTCGTACATCCCAATCTAGACAGAAGAGTGCGGATCGTAAGGTTCATGATGTTACATTCATGGTTGGTGAGCGGGTATTGCTCCGGGTTTCGCCTATGAAGGGTGTGATGAGGTTCGGGAAGAAGGGCAAGTTCAGCCCTAGGTATATTGGGACTTTTGAAATTCTTGAGAGGGTTGGAGAGGTGGATTACAAACTTTCACTGCCACCTAGTCTCTCTGCGGTTCATCCGGTATTCCATGTTTCCATGCTTCGAAAATATCACGGCGATCCGTCTCATGTGTTAGACTTCAGTTCAGTTCAGTTGGACAAGGATCTATCTTATGTTGAGAAACCAGTGGCTATTTTGGATAGGCAGGTTCGAAAGCTGAGGTCAACGAACATTGCTTCTGTGAAGGTTCAGTGGAGGGGTCATCCGGTCAAAGAGGCGACTTGGGAGACCGAGCATGATATGCGCAGCTATTATCCACACTTATTCACCAGCTCATGTATTTTTTCTAACTCCGTTCGAGGACGAATATTTATTTTAGAGGTGGAGAATGTGATGACCTAAAATGTCATCTTTAAATTTAATAAGTTCCAAGACCTCAAAAAGCACTAATTATTATTTCTCGACTTACGTGCGTAGTCCGTAAAATTTTTCGGAAAGTTTTTATGCGAAAAAATAAATTAAAAGGTGAATTAGAGCTTTAAAACTCAACTGAGTTGACCTTGGTCAACATCTTTAGCAAACGGATTCAAATCAGTGTTTTGACAGTTTTGGTAGGTCCGTATTGTGATTTGGGACTTAGGCGTATGCCCGGAATCAAATTCCGAGGTCCCTAGCCCGAGATATGGAATTTTGAAGAAAAATTAAAAATTCAAATTCAAATAGCAACCGGATGTCGAATTATGTGCAAACGACTCCATAATAAAATTTTAATGATTCCAACAGTTCCGTATGGTGATTTTGGACTTAGGAGCGTGATCGAAATTTTATTTGGAAGTCCGTAGTGAAATTAGGCTTTAAATGGCTAAAATAAGAATTTAAGTTTGGAAGTTTGACTGGGGAGTTGACTTTTCGATATCGGGATCGGAATCCAATTCTGAAAATTTTAACAGCTCTTTTATGTCATTTATGACTTGCATGCGAAATTTGAGGTCAATCGGACTTGATTTGATATGTTCCGGCGTCGTTTGTAGAAATTGAAAGTTTCAAAGTTTATAAGGCTTGAATCTGGGTGATTCGTGTTTTTAGTGTCGTTTGATGTGATTTGAAGACTCGACTAAGTTCGTATGATGTATTAGGACTTGTTGGTAAATTTGGTTGAGGTCCCGAGGGGCTCGGGTGTGTTCCGGATGGTTAACGGATCATTTTTGGCTTTAGTGAGATAGCTGATATCTGCTGCTACAAATTTTCTGGTTTCCTCTTTCGCGTTCGCGAAGAGTGTTCTGAGTTGGTGAGATTTTTGTTCTATGTGTTCGCAGAGGGGAGGACGTGAACGCGAAAGGTAGGGCAGTGTGTGCATCGCGAATGCGTGAGTGGCGTCGCGTTCGCGAAGGAGAGTGAGGCAGCTGGGAACCACAGTCTTTTATTCTACGCATTCGCGAGATAAGGGACGCGTTCGCGAAGGTCTGAGTTTGCAAAGCTTCGCGTTCGCGAAGTGTAGGTCGCGTTCGCAAAGAGGAAAGTTGGGCAGCATATTTTTGTGCTTCGCGAACGCGAGTCAAGGGTCGCGTTCGCGAAGAAGAAACCACTGGACAGAATATTTAAGTTTAGAAAATTCGTCCCATTTTCTATTTTTAACGATTTGGAGCTCAGATTGAGGCAATTTTTGGGATATTTTCATATAAATCATTGGGATAAGTGTTCTTAACTCAATCTTGGTTAGATTACCCGAATCCATCATTGTTTTTAATATTTAATTGGTGATTTAAGTTGGAAACATTTGAAAACCCTCAGGGATAGATTTGAGGATTTGAGGGTCGAATTTTTATTGGAATTTAGTCATTTTGGTATGGTTAGACTCGTGATTGAATGTGCAGTCATATTTCATAACTTTCGCCGGATTCCGAAACGTGGGCTCCACGTGCTATTTTTGAGTTAATTTCGGATTTTTATTGAAAAATATAGTATTTTCTTATAGAATTAATTCCATAATTTTTGTTGACTGTATCGAATTAATTATGACTAGATACGAGTCGATCAGAATCGGAAAATCGAGGAAAAAGCATACTACTTGGTTATATTGGAGCAAGTCGAGGTAAGCGACTTGTTTAACCTTGTGTTAGGGGAAATTTTTCCTAGAATTGATATTAATGTGATTATTGAAATGTGTTGAAAGTCGTGTACACAAGGTGACGAGTGTGTACACGGGCTAAATATGAAAGATTATATTTTTAAATTGTGTAGATCATTGTTGCGCATTTATTAAATTATTTTATCTTGTTATATTCTTCATCATTGATCTGAGATATATACCTTAAATTTGTTTGACCCTTTACTGCTAGTTGTTTACCTGTCTAGTTGAAACTTGGTTTCTTTTATTCTGTGTATTATTTGAAATTGATTTTCTTTAAATTAAATATTATTAATATGAAGTATTTGACATTTTTAAATTTGGTATTGAAGCAACATATAAAAGATTTTAAAATATTATTTTGCTAAATTATTTATTTCCAAATATATTTGAAAGATTTTTGTACTCATTATAATGGAACCGTGAGCTCTTTATTGCGGAAAAATATTATTGATGATTTATGTTGGCATGAGCCGTGGCAAATTAAAATATTTGGGCACTTGAGGTACAAATTATGATATGTTGTGATATTGATACACATGCGGTGGTATAAGGTCTGGGTATTGAAACGCATGCGGTGAGATAAGGGTGGCTTGATACGCGTGGCTAGTAGGGGGAACTACTAGAAGTCATGCGGTGTGATAAGGATGGCTAAAACGCGGGATGCTATTTCGGGAAAAATATTTTCTTTAAAATAAATTGTAAAGGCTCCCGCGGTGTGATAAGGAAATGAGATATTGTGAATTTAAATATGATTTGGGACTACGAGGTGGTACCTCGAGAGTTTCCTTGTTGATATTGAGTTATGACCGCAGTTGCCTTGATTATTTGTTGTGATTTTCTTAAAGTTGAAAGGAAATTCGATTTTGTTTCCACGAGATATTATTTGAAATTCTGTTTTGTTTCCACGAAATATTATTTTCCATTATTTTGCTTTATTAAATGGTGACACACTACTTGATTCATTTCCAATGTCATTTTATTTTACTATATTGTTAAACATTTTACCATGCTATTATTATATTCCAGTAGGGCCTCANTATTATTTGTCATTATTTTGCTTAATTAAATGGTGACACACTACTTGATTCATTTCCAATGTCATTTTATTTTACTATATTGTTAAACATTTTACCATGCCATTATTATATTTCAGTAGGGCCTCATCTGACCTCGTCACTATTCTACCGAGGTTAGGCTTGGCACTTACTGGGTACCGATGTGGTGTACTCATACTACACTTCTGCACATCTTTTTGTGCAGATCCAGGTACATCTTACCAGCGTAGACGTCAGTGAGTTACCTGCGCACAGAGACTTCGATGTATATCTGTCAGCCTCCGCAGACTCCGGAGTCCCCTTCTATCATTTTTATGTTGCTTCCTTATGTTTCTTTAGACCTTCATATATAGAGACATTGAGAATAAATTCTTAAAAGCTTGTGACTTATTTCTACCGGATTTTGGGAGTTGAAATTGTTTGAATTGTAGTTTATTATTTCACATATTTATTATTATTCCGTAATGATAGGCTTACCTAGTCTTAGAAACTAGGTGTCTTCACGACATACTACAGAGGAAAATTGGGGTCGTGACAAAGTGCAAACTAAATCAAAATTAATAAATAAATAGACTTTAGTATTTTTAATATGATCAAACGGATGTTTGTTACAATAAAATTTTCTAAAGTTTAACAAAATATTAAATTTAAAGGTAAATGATTCTATTTATACATATAGTGTTATTTTTTAAAACCAGTATGGCTTGATGTCACGTCCCGAACCTGGGCCTGGACGTAACACGGCACCCGGTGCCTGACTACATACAACCGAGCGAACTAACTGGCTAGCAGAATCAATATGTGGTATCATAATATACTGAATGCGGAAGATAAACAAACACATGCTGATATATTGAAGGTGTGGATGATATAAATCAAAGTGCGAAAATACTAATAAAATTGTGAAACATATTTGCAGCCAACATAGCTTAACATGAAAAGCACGCGACTCTGTCTAACTGTTACTCTAGTCTATGAAGCCTCTAACTGTTACTGACTGTCTGAAAAATACTATAGACTGTAAGGTAATGATAATACCCCGAAAGAACTGGGGCTCACAAAATATCTGGTAGGAGAATTCTAGCGCTCTGGATCGTCAACCTGTAAATCATTACCTGCATCGTGAGATGCAGTCCCCGGGCAAAAGGGACGTCAGTACATTTGAATTGCACTAGTATGTAAAGCAACTGAAAGAAAAAAATATAAATGTTGAAACTGATACTGAGCTCCTAACTTAGAATTCATAATTAATAACTGAAATGATAACTGTTGAAACTGAAACTGAAATGATAACTGATAACTGAAATGATAATTGATAACTGATAATTGATAACTAAACTGAAAAACGGAAGTAAGGATATAAATACTCCATCTTCTAAATAATGAACAACCTGTTTATCTGAATAAATAAACTGCAGCCTCATGCCCAATATATATGTGCACAAACTGCAGCCTCGGGCCCAAGTATACGTATACATAACTGCGGCCTCAGGCCCAAACATGCATAAAGCATAAACTGCGGCCTCGGTCCCAAATACAGGTGTTCAACATTCAGGGATTTAAAAACAGGAACTCACAATCGTATTGTTGTTGATACCGAATTTTGCCCTCATATTTTTCAAATAATATATATACCTTCAAAATGTCATTTTGCTTAATTACTAAATTTCCAAGGGTTATATAAGTAATCTCTGTAATGTTTCATAATTTTTAAGGCTATGAAATTGATTTTCTTGCATTTAAACTATTCAAATATTTATTAATTATCCCTTTAAATTATTTTATGATGACTTAGTCATCCAAAATTATTATTTGCATCCACATATATGTTTCATAATATTTTACTTGTTTTTATATAATTATATTTGTATTTTAAAGCGATTTTACATAATTTTACAATAATAGCCTATATTCTTTACATAATTGTATTTATTATATTATTTTATACTAAAATAACATTTATTATATTTTATAATGTTGATCTGTTATTTTAAAGCATTTTACAATGTGAATAATATTTTACTATTTATTAGTCATTTTTTATAATTATTTTTTCTTAATTCCTTGTATTTAAAATTCAGCCCAATCCCAAGCCAATTTTCGGACCAAATTAATGGCCCAAACACCCCAAACCTTAGCCCAATATGCCCTGGCCCAAACCAAACGACCTTTTTATTCCAATCCGGTCGGAACCCGTTTATTCAACTCGCCCCACCTTCCTTTTAATCTTGGTCATTGATCTCAAATGATCAACGACCCGCAATAAAACCCTCACTCGCCTTATATCCCCACCCCAAAACCTAGATACCATTTTCTTTTCCCAGCCGCCCTCACATGCTCTCATCTTCTACGAACCCTAGCTGTCTTACCCCCCAAAAATCTCTCTGAATCCGGTTATACTATGGAGTCCTACGATTTGCTTACCTCATTTACACTACCCTGCTACTACTCACACTTTCTTGATTCTACTTAGTACTCGCCCTAATTTTGGCAAGTATCACCATTCCATATCGAACCTGTTCAGCTTTGATTTTCAAGATTTGGACGATATCTCGTCCATATACATGGAAAAAGGGATTGATTCCCTACATCCACGGGTCAATTTTTAATCGTTGAACCCTCACTAGGGTTTGAAATTCAATTTCTTCCTTTTCCGGTTCTGTTACTGATTGCATGCGATATTTTCTTTCCTTATTTGTGTTTAATCGATTGTTTTCTTTGTTTGTTCATTCAATTTCAACACTATATAAACCCCTCCCCTAATTTCCCTAAACGGACCGGAATCACTATTATTCTCTCTCTCTCTCTCTCCTTTATTCTACTATTCTAAAATTTGAGACCTTGGCTGGCTGAACGCCAAGGCCACCAGAATTCAATTGTTGCACCTTCTTACTGTGAGCACTGCCCGGGGTTCAATCGAGACCCTTGAAAACTTTGATGCACCGAGATTCTAGGAGTCCTGCTATTTATTGCTAGTTGATTTGCTGCCGGAGCTTAATTTCTTTGTTCGTTTAATTTGCAACTGGTGAGTACCTTGACTCTTGCAATTCTATGCTTAGTTGTGGTCATGACCTGAATACCATTCTTGTTCAAATTTTCTGAACCTATATGATTACAATATGTTGCTACCTTTGTTAACAATCCTATGTGCCTTGAAGTTAGCTTATAGTCATGTATTCTCTAGCATCTAAAGTTGCCTAAATCCTATACGGATGTTTGCCCACTATGTATATTTTGACCATTTTGAACCTACTTAGTCTACTATATTTATGCACACATGAGTTTCCTATGTATGTTGCACACCCATGTTCATGCACTGCTCTGAGTTATTGTATTAAAACTCTTGGGATACTTATTCATGCCCGAATTTGCTCGACTGTATTTCTCTATGCTAAGCCATTCAGGCATAACTTGCTACTTGGTCATGTCTATATGAACTCTGAACTCTTCAAACAAGCATGCTACCCTACCATTTATGAACCCCAATCCTCATTATAGTTGTTTGCTTTACTACCATCATGTTATGGAGACTCATGCCTGCTAATGCTAGGATTGCTCAGGTTTAATGCCTAGGGAATCTTTGATATCAATTTGTATTAAGTACTTGTTCACTGACTAGTTGTGGTATTGAGTTTGTGATACTGTTGACCCTAATATTCTGTAATAGGTTTCCTTAGTAGCATTTCTACTTGCCCCGAATTGGTCTGCAACTCTTAGTTATGCCCTGCCTTGAATCCTTATGTTCTTCTTGAGAAGACTATTGTGGTATATACCCCAAAAGGAAGTCTATCAAGCATGTCATTATCATTTGTTAATCTTCTTAGCACTAATCCATGTCCTTAACTCTTATGCGGAGTTTCTTGCTTTGTGGATTCATGTTGCCCTAACTAATCGGGTGTATCTTAAGAAGTCTATGCTTTGAACTTATTTGTTAGTTTGAAAGCCTCACTTATGTACTCATTGTAAGGTCTTTGTACATGTGCGTCCTCTCACCTGTAAGATGTCACCCCTAAAGTGATACTTAGAAAATCTTTCTGCTGATGATTGTAATAATAGAAATACATGTGTCTTTGCCTGGGCTCTGAGCCATTTGAATAACATGTTTTATGACCCCCATGTTCCTGTTATTTGTTAATGGGTAAGCAAGACAATTGTTTTCTTGTTTGGGGCATGGCTTATTGGGCCGTGTGTGTTATTGGATTTGAGCATTGGACGAATAATTGTTGTATTTGGGCCTGTAATAGCCCTATTAAGTTTGTATTTGTTTTATTATTCTAAATTGGGCTTGTAATAATTTGTAAACAAACAATTGAGGGTATTAATAAATAGGGGGTTGGGGTATTCTAATACTTGCATGAATGAGTAAAAAACATGCCTATAGAGTCTATGTGTTCTATTTGCTATTATGTCCAGCATGCCTTGTTTGTTTTGTTAGCTTGTGTTGCACACTGATAGGAATCACACACACACTTAACTTGTCAAAAATATGTTACACTCGTTTTCATGTCTGCTATTCAATGCTCCTAGATAATATGCCTATAGGATACAATAATGCAATACATTTGCTAACCTAGATACCTTGGCTATAAGGTTTACTAATTAATCAACTGCTTCATGCTGCTTTTGTACTGCCTCACTTAGATAGCATGCCTATAGTGATAAAATATTATAAAATCAAATCTAATTGTCAATTGTTAGAAATCTTCCCTATAGGGTGTTTATTGACGCTACTAATCCTGTGTTTTCGAATGACCTCACTATCTAATTATGCGACGATTAAAGATCATGTATGTAGGGTACAGTCACCCGCCTAAGACGCATACCTATAAAATCAGTGCTGTCAATTCAGAGTTCTAGGATTGTTTTGCATTACCTTATTATGCAAACGATTAGAAATCATGTTTATAGGACTTGTAACGCCCTAATTTGCATGTACGGTAGTCCAGAAATTATAGCATTGCCTGTATAATACTGGAATTATATCGAAATCATGCCTACAGGACTTAAGGATTCTAATACGTCTTAATTTTGTCTACTGCCTAACCAGAAATCTGTTTGCATGTTTTCGTGCTTATGTGTGGAGGTTAACTTGGCCCTTTATTGCTATTGTATGCAGTCCTATCTGTTTTAAATGTCGCCTAGTGTTATTATTTTTGAGCAACCTAAGTAAATTCTAGAGCCACCTGATAGTAGGTACAAATCCTTCTGGACCATAGGCATGGGACGGGTAGTGCACGCATAGGGCACGGCATAGAATTGAATTAGAACGTCTTTAAGTAAACAACTTCAACATAGTAATCGGGTAACAGGAGATGATAGTCTATGCCCGCTGAATAATACGAGCAGCCTCTACCTTAAGAGAGTTACAAAGTATTACTTATGTTGCACGGTGTGATCCTTTAGGCTAAAATACTTAGGACCCCCTCCTCCTTTTTATGTGCGTGTTATTTACACTTAGTCATTCAACATAGATCAATATAGTTTGTACCTTTGTAGTTATTAAGACTTGTACCGATTCTCATATGTTTTAATAAGACTCTATAACTCCTGAATTTCCCTTATATTTATTTGATCACCTAGCTTAATTACATAATCCACATAGTCTAAAGTTCGACCGGGACCCATAGTTGTGGACGTCGAAGAGTACCTAAGACCTTCTCTTTGAGGTAATTTAAGCCCTTACCCGATCTTTGGTGGCGTTGACTAGTCAAATAGACTTATTTGTAAATAGGTGCCCTAACGCACTTTAAAAATCATTAGGTGGCGACTCTTCTCTTTCAATATCCATTTAAAAGAGTTGTCACATATCGAAACCCGCTTTCGCGAGAAAACAGGTACGCGACAGCATGGCGAATCTTCTGGGAAACATAGGCTTTTACCATAATGAACTTGACTTTTGTAGATTACTTTAGTTTATTTCTTTTAAACTTCTATTTACATGCACATCCCTTTTCTTATTCACCTTTGTTTGTTTTAAATTGCTATTACATGCACATCCCTTTCCTTATTCACCTTTATTTGCTCTAAACTGCTATGACGTGCACATCCCTTCTCTTATTTATTTTAAATTGCTATGACATGTACGACCTCTCTCCATCTCCTTCATCTTGTCTACGACTACTATATTATGACTCTCCCATCCCTATTTCCCTGTATGCCTCATTACGTTCTCGCACATTTTCATGAGCTAAACTGACTTCTTTCTTTTGTCTTTCTTTTCTTTTCTCTTCTTTTCATGTTCACTTCTGCTATTTTATTTACTGCTTTTACGTACTTTTATCATGAAAATACTTGGAAATGTGTCATTATTTCTGCATAAAGCATGGTCTGCATCATACTCCACTCATGTCAATTATCAACATAGCGGCGCTTGATGAGTGTACGCGCTTTCCTGAAATTACCCTTTTAAATCGGAAAGGCTTATTTGCGGTAGACTAGCAGATCAGTGGTACAGTCGACGGTCCCGTGCCTTTCCCTCTCAAGTTTTCCACTTGGGATTACCAGTCAATACCCTTCTAGAAACCCTACTCCAATTTGAAATGTACATGCGTCATGCTAAACTTAGTACTGGTTGAAGTGTTGTTAACGTAATAACCCGCTAAGATAAACCTTGTCCAAAGTCTGACGGGATTTCCACAATCCCAATGGACACTATCATATTATTTGTATTACTTGGAGAAAAGGTGCCAACATGTTGATCATTATTGCGTAAGTAATCAAATCTGGATGGGGAAAGGGCTAACCTTTGTTTGTTTGCCGAAAATGAAGCATGAAATCCCCAGGTTCGGTATGGTCCAAAACATCCCACCATTGCTACTTGACTGGTTGAAAGACCTTGCACCTTGTGACAAAAATCATGTGAGGAGAATACTTGGTGACTTTCCATCTTTGATGAACATTCGACCAAATAGAGAGCTGATCGAGGCCGCCACCATGTTCTGGGATGAGAAAAGAGCTATTTTTCGATTCGGCAATATAGAAATGACTCCCCTCCTAAAAGAAATAGGAGGTTTCACCAAGTTACCATGGGATAGTTCGGGATTATTGGCACAATAATATTGCACTCCCCGCAGTTTCCTAAAAATGTTGGGTTTTAAGAAGAATGATGAATTGCTCTATCTAAAGAAATAATACATCCCTTTTGAGTTTCTTTACGAGCGTTATGAGCATAGAAAGTTATATCGTCTTCACCATGATGAACTAGACATTACTTCCTTGGGATGGGTGCACTGTCAGGTTTATGTGTTCGTTGTTTGCTTCTTGGGGTTGTTGATATTTCCAATGAAAGGAGGAAGGATTCATACTAGCTTAGCCATGGTCGCCAGGACCTTAATGGATGGCATCAAGGGACAAACTTACACTATCATCCCCATGATCTTAGTTGAGATGTATCGCTCTCTAGATCGGTGCAAGCATGGATTCAGACACTTTGAGGGTTGTAATCTATTGCTACAAGTCTGGCTGCTGGAACACTTTCAGAGAGGAGAGTACCATCAAGAGCTTCTGCGAAGTCCATTGAATTACTACATAGCCAACCATCACCCAAAGAAAATGACATTTATTCCAGACATATTTGCAAAGCCTAGAAATACTGTAGGTTGGGCGCGTTTCTTCAGCAATCTGACAGGCGAGCAGGTACATTGGATGTTCGAATGGTTTCCTAGTAGTGAGTTTATCATCAGATCAAGGGGGACTACTCATTTGGTGCTAATCGGGCTGCGAGGTATCTACCTTTATGCTTCTATAAGTGTCATGAGACAAGCTGGAAGAAAACAATTCATACCTCGAGTATCCAACATGGTCCAATACAAGGCGAATTTCATGGGAGATGTCATTCTGTTCAAGTTTGAGGCGCAACACATGTGGAACCAAAAGATCACTGTGGAAGGAGAAACTAGTGAGCCAGACAGGTATCACGCCGGTCATATATACTACTACCTATCATGGTTGGAAGACGACGTAGTAGGGGACATCAAGCCAGGAGTCAATCTGAAAAATAGGATCATAGATGAAGCGGCTGAGGAACATGTTAAGTACAAAAGGCTACGCAAAAGGGTGTTCGAGTCCGAAGCTAAACATATGGAGCAGCATAAAGTAAACATGGAAGCGATAAGGGAATGGAAAGAGATTCCCACCAGGTCAACAGAACGATTGGAATACTTGGAACAAGGACTGATGTAGCTACAAGGGAAGATGAGAAAGAGACTCTCGGATGGTCAAGGCATGAACGACGATGAAGGAGGGAATCTGGCAAAAGCTTACTTACTGTTGGATATGCGCGACCTGGGAAACCTAATTGATGGGGTCAAAAGAGCCAAGCATGGGGAAGGTCCTTCAGGGACCCAGTAGATTAGGAGATAATGTTCTTTAATGCTTTCTAGCTTAGATTAGATTCTGATGTAATAAGGCTTGATGCCATTAGTGACTTTATTATTATTGTCGATTTAGTGAAAGTTTGTTTTGGCCTATTTTCGCATTAATGAAATGAAGCAAGTTGGTATCAATTTTTTCCAAGTCTATGTGTTGCTTAGGCCTACCTCAGGAACAATGAGGTCCACAAAATAGGACGCGAATTATAGCATGACTTTGCGAAACATGTTTAAATACTGCAAACATTCTTTTATTTCACCTTATTAACTTGGTTACCTTTTGTTTTTTCTTTTTTGATTATTCCCATTCCCAAAGGTTGGTTCGTGCATACTGGCATCATCAGCATACCACACTAGATCCAGAGGTCCTCCACCTCTTCCTCCACCTAGCGACCCGAAAGGCAAAAGCAAGGGAATAGGAAAGATGGATGATTTAAGTATCAGGAAAGACAATGCTACTGTGGCAGAAACGTTGAAATTTCAGATGGCAGAAGTACTCCGGGGCAGAATGAGCTAGTCTTACGTTTGGAGTAGAAAATCCTAGAACTACGTTCGATGGCACCGGTGATCCAAAGGTTCATCTGAGAACCTATTGCGACAAGCTTGTAGGAGTGGGCAAAAATGAACAAATATGCATGAAACTGTTCATGTGAAGCCTTACAGGAGACGCTTTATCTTGGTATATCAGTCAAAACCCAAAGAAGTGGATTAATTGGGTAAGTATGGCATCATATTTCATGGAAGGATTCAGGTTCAACACGAAAAATGTGCCAGATGTTTTCTATATTCAAAACCTAAAGAAGAAGCCGACGGAAACCTTCCGCGAGTATGCTACTTGTTGGAGATCAGAGGCCACAAAGGTAAGGTCAGCACTTGAAGAAGAACAAATGAACAAGTTCTTTGTTAAAGCACAAGATCCGCAATATTATGAACGATTGATGGTCATCAAAAATCGCAAGTTCTCAGACATCATCAAGTTAGGGGAAATAATAGAAGAAGGAATCAAGAGCAGGATGGTAACTAATTTCGAGGCACTACAGGGCACAAATAAAGCTTTATAATCAGTAGGTATTTCAAAGAAGAAAGAAGTGGGTGCTGTGATGATAGCTCAGGGCCCTAACTCTCCCCTCACATACCAAATACCTCCACCCACATATCAACCCTCACCCCCAAAATATCAATACCATGCCGCCACCCATCATACATACAACACTCAGTCTATATATCACCATTCACCTCCACCCGCCGCCAAAACTACCCAAAGCCATGTCCAATTTTGATGCATACCTCCTAGACAATACACCCCAATTGCTGAACCCATCGCCCAACTGTATGAGAGACTGAAGATCGTTGGTTACGTCATCCCTATTCCTGTTGTTGTTATGGAAAATCCTTCCCAATGGATCAACCCCAAATAAACATGTGCTTATCAGGCATGAAGGGTCATACCATTGAGGAATGTCACACGTTGAAAGACAAGATTCAGATGTTGATCGACACTAAGGTTAGACAAGCAAAGAAAGTTGTACCAAATGTCTGCAACAATCCTCTCCCGGATCACAGAGGCGAGGGAGTGAACATGATTGAAACTGATAAAGAGTGGTACCAGGAAGGATTCATTGGACTCATTCGAGAGGGAGACGCTCCTAAAACATCCTCGGTCACCCTCACACCAGTTGTGGTACAAACCCAGGTGCCATTTGAAGTTGAGATAGCTACGCCCTTCACTGTAATGGTAGCTCCCACACCATCTTATGAGTCTGATACCATGCGGTGGGATTTATGTTATGGAAGCAAGGAGAAAGGGAAAAGTCAAAATGAAAGAAATAGGTGCCGCACAAGGTATGACTAGAACTGGCAGAGTTTACACACCTGAGAATCTAGGAGGAACAAGCAAGGAAGCTGCACCTAAGCCGCCTGTTGTTGAGACTGGAACTGACGATCTCTGGAGAAAGATACAACTAGGGGAGTACTTTTTTGTTTACCACCTGAACAAGACCCCTGCTCAGATATCCATTTTATCACTGTTGCAAAACTCAGACATGCACAAGAATGCTTTGATGAAGGTGTTAAGTAAAGCTTATGTACCCGCCGGCATCACTAGTGGAGAGATGGCTAACATAGTCGGACAAGTATTAGAGAGTCACAAAATCACTTTCCACGAAGATGAGTTACCACCATAAGGACTCAGTCACAACAGGGCGTTGCACATCACAGTGAAATTTAAGGACAAGTTCATCGCCAGGGCCTTGATAGATGGACGTTCGATTCTGAACATATGCCCACTGACCACTCTAAAGAAATTAGGTAAAGGCTTGCACGACATAGGAATGGGAAGCATGAATGTGAAAGCTTTTGATGGATCTCAGAGAGCCACTATCGGAGAGATCAACCTCGATCCACAGATGGGTCCAACTTGGTTTGATATTGAGTTCCAAGTGCTAGATATATTTTCTACTTACAATCTATTGTTGCGACGACCATGGATACATGCAGCCGGGCCAGTGGTTTCCACTTTGCACAACTCCAATCCTTTATGGATTGCTTTGCAGGATACCACCAGATTTGGATGGATGAAGAGGATGCCGAAAAGACCGCCTTTATCATACCATGGGGAATATATTGCTATAAAATGATGTCGTTTGGTTTGAAGAATGCTGGGGCCACCTACATGAGGGCCATGACGACTATATTCCATGACATGATACACAAGGAAATGGAGGTGTATGTGGATGATGTTATCATCAAATCTAAAAGGAGTTCGTATCACATAGCAGACCTGAAGAAAGTTTTCGATCGGCTTCGAAAATACAACTTGAAGTTGAACCCTGCAAAATGTGCCTTCGGAGTCCCTGCTGGAAAATTATTAGGTTTCATCGTCAGTCACCAAGGTATCGAGTTAGACCCGTCAAAAATCAAAGTTATCCAGGACTTGCCACCGCCAAAGAATTAAAAAGAATTGATGAGTTTTCTAGGGCACCTCAATTATATCAGCCGTTTCATAGCACAATCTATGGTGATATATGAGCCAAATTGTCAGAATGCTGAGGAAATATGTTGCAACAAGCTGGATTGAAGAATGCCAAAAAGCCTTCGACAAAATCAAAGAGTATTTATCCAAACCGCCCGTGTTGGTCCCACCAGAACCAGGAAGACACCTGCTGCTTTATCTATCTGTGTTGAATGGTGCCTTTGGTTGTGTTCTAGGACAACATGATGAAACTGGAAAGAAGTAGCATGCGATATATTATCTGAGCAAGAAGTTCACGCCTTATAAAGCCTGGTATTCTTTATTGGAATACTCCTGCTGTGCTCTGACATGGATAGCCTAAAAGTTGAGGCATTATTTCTGTGCATACACTACATATCTCATATCGAGGATGAATCCGCTAAAATACATCTTTCGAAAATCCATGCCTACGAGCAAACTAACAAAGTGGAAGATATTGCTGAGTTAGTTCGATATCATCTACCTAATCTAGAAGGCAGTCAAAGGGCAATCATTGGCGGATCACTTGGCAGAAAATCCCGTAGACGGAGAATACGAACCATTGAAAACATATTTCCCCGACGAGGAGGTATTATTTGTGGGAGAAGAAATTACCGAGGCATACGATGATTGGAGGATGCTCTTCGACGGAGCAGCAAACTTCAAAGGAGTGTGTATCAGAGTTGTCTTAGTGTCAGAAACCGGTCAACACTATCTGGTATCCGCAAAACTCAGGTTTTCATGCACCAACAATATGGCGGAATATGAGGCATGCATCTCGGGACTCAGGTTGGCCATTGACATAAACGTTCAGGAGTTTTTGGTAATCAGAGATTCAGATCTATTGGTGCACCAGGTTCTAGGAGAATGGGCTATGAAGAACACCAAAATATTGCCATACTTGCACTGTGTACAAGAGCTGATCAAGAGATTCACAAAGATAGAGTTCAAGCATGTTTCAAGGATTCAGAATGAGTTTGTAGAAGCATTAGCCATTTTATCCTCCATGATATAACACCCAGACAAGAATTTCATCGATCATATCCCAATAGGAATTCATAAGCAGCCAGCTTATTGTGCTCGTGTTGAGGAAGAGATTGACGAAAATCCGTGGTTCCACGACATCAAGGAATACTTGGAAAGGGGAGAATATCCACAGCATACTACACACACTCAGAAGTGCACGCTTCGAAGATTGGCCAACCATTTCTTTCAAAGTGGAGAAATTCTGTATAAAAGGACTCCTGACATGGGATTGTTGCGATACGTTGATGCCAAGGAGGCGTCTAAATTGCTCGAGGAAATGCATGCCTGAACTTACGGACCCCACATGAATGGTTTCGTTCTGGCCAAGAAGATATTAAGATCAGGATATTTCTGGATGACTATGAAAACAGACTGCATCAAATATGTTCAAAAGTGTCACCAATGCCAGATACATGCTGATATGATACGAGTGTTGCCCAACGAACTCAATGCAATGAGTTCGCCCTGGCCCTTCGCTGCTTGGGGTATGGATTTCATCGGACCAATTGAACCTGTTGCTTCAAACAGACATAGGATCATTCTGGTGGCTATAGATTACTTCACGAAATGGGTTGAATTTGCATCCTATAAGGTTGTAACTAAGAAGGTCGTAGCGGATTTTGTTCCAGACCGCATTGTTTGTTAATTTGGAGTACCTGAGTCAATCATTACTAACAATACCACCAATCTCAACAGTGACTTGATGAAAGCCATGTGTGAAACATTCAAGATCAAGCATTGGAACTCTACAGCATACAGGCAGCAAATGAACGGGGTTGTAGAAGCCGCCAACAAGAACATCAAGAAGATGTTGAGGAAAATGGTAGACAATTACAAACAATGGCATGAGAAGCTACTGTTTGCTTTACTCGGGTATCGCACCACAGTTCATACATCCATTGGGGCAACCCCCTATCTACTGGTTTACGGTATTGAAGCTGTTATTCCCGCTGAAGTAGAAATCACTTCCTTAAGAATCATACATGAAACCGAGCTCAACGATAGAATGGGTACGGAGCCGATATGAACAACTAGCTCTCATAGATGGAAAAAGAATGAATGTAGTATGTCACGGTCAACTCTACCAGAATAGAATGGCAAGAGCTTTCAACAAAAAAGTTAGGTCAAGGCAATTCACACCGGGGCAATTGGTACTGAAACGGATCTTCCCACATCAGGATGAAGCAAAGGGGAAATTCTCACCCAACTGGCAAGGACCTTACATGGTTCACCGAGTATTACAGGAGGAGCACTTATACTTGCAGAAATGGAAAGAGAGATCTGGACAAAGCCCATCAATTCAGACGCAGTCAAGAGATACTATGTTTAAATTATGTTGGCACTTTCTATTCAATGTAATTGAACTACGCTTGACCTGATTCCCGTTTAAGAGGGGATACGTAGGTAGTCCTGTGGGTTCGGTCACATCATAATAAAATCTTCATAACCCCTATGGTTAGAAACTGGGGCAAAATATCGAGTTTGATCGACCCAATCATATTTGAAATCGCCAAGGAATGTATTGCAGGAAGTACGCATTTAAATTGGGGCAGAATTTTGAGGAGGATCCTCAAAATTCCGAGTTAAGGAAGTTGCAATGTCTCAAAAACGTGTCATAGTCATTAATTCAACAAATCATCTACTCTCATGCATTATCAGATATTTTAAAACAACTACATTTTATACAAGCAGTTTATCACGGATGTATGTTTTTCGAAAATTTTATTTTTATGGCAGCCAGACATTACCCGGGGTAACTTAAACAGGGCCTCTAGAAAATAGCAAAGGCAAAGCAAGGAATCGAGAGCACGAACCAACCTTCCCCC